>JANHFK010007686.1:95490-114166 GCA_036250565.1 Sibynophis collaris | reverse complement strand
TGGCAGCAACCCGTATCAATCATTAGCACCAGTCAAGGATATTTGTTACACATTTTTAAATTATCAGTTAATGAATAAAAGAATAATAATAATAATAATAAAAGCAGTCCTCCCTTCCAATGAGTTAGGCATATATCTCTGATGGGCATGCAGGGAACCCATTACATTGCAGCCATGGTGTCTGCAGAAAATTATTGTTACCTGGATAAGAATATAGCTCTTTTTCTGTGATTAATGTCTTCACTTATTATGCATTATTTTAAAATTTTATTTATACGACTTATATGGCCGCCTATCTCATAAAATGATTCTAGCCAGCACAGAACAATCTATAAAAACATGACTAAAAACAGGAGTATTTTCCCCCACCCCCATGGGAAATCAAACATCCTCTCAGCTCAACCCTCATCCTAGGAAAAACCGGTGCCTCTGGAGGACCATTGTCATGTTGACTATTATATTGCCATATCTGTCATTTATATATTTAAGGAAACATGGGCATTTTGCTCCTTGCTTGTTTGTGAGAGGCTAGGAAAGTGATACAGCCTATTAAGTCAAAATAAGCTGTAAGTGCTCAGATCTATGAACTTATGTCAACTGAATGAGTGAAGTATTTATTGCAGTGATACTGTTTTCAGTTTTGCATAATGTAATTAAATATTTCTGCTTTTTTTTTAAAAAAAAGACTGCATTTGTTGTGGACGAAGTAAGCAACATTATAAAAGAGGTAAGTCCTTATATATTAATATGAACTTGCATCATTATTACATCTCCTGTATTCCTCAGCCGAGTTGTTTTTAGGAAGGTGGTTCTGCCACTTAACACTTTATTAATAGCTTATATTTTCATTGTACCAAACAACTGTTTGCATGACATTGTATTTCCCTTCAACAGAAGAATTTATCACTTCTACAGCTTGAGGAATAAATATTACACCAAATTTTAAGTATAGGCCTGCTTATTAATGGGAGTAAAAACTTGCATAATCATAGGAATATTTCTTAGTAAACATGACAAAAATAGTGGGTTTGCTTTACTAGTAGTTTTGCTCATAGATTCTGAAGAAGCTGCAACTTCCAGATAATCTCTAAAAACTGGTCAGCATTTTGCAGCATTCCAGCCAAATCATAATCAGGATATGCGTTGTTATTACCAGGGCATTTTACTCTGGGTAGGGCTGAAACCCACACACTACTTGGAATTGGACAGACCCTGATTATGGTTTCCACTGCTTTTAAAGCAGGAATTATAAGCCTGGAAGAAATCGCCATCACCAGTCACAGACAACCTCCTTTAGAAGAAACATGATCCTGGCCAAGGTTCATTCAGTGAATACACTTGTTCAATCAGCTCTGAATCCATCTAATAGTAGCAAAGTCCAGTTTATATTTTGCCACATTCTATAGAATCCCATAAATTTCAGTACAATTTTTGCTATTTCATTTGAGATATTTATAGCTCCATAATAGTCCTAACTGTAAAACCACTTTCAAGTAATGTTGTAAGGTTCCTAAATAAAAACATTAGGAGCTAAACCGAAGTAAGTAAGCTGCTTTCATAACAATATTTAGTGTATGTGGAAAATGTTTGTGCAAATGGAGATGGACTCCTGTTTTAACTGCATCAAGCTCCCCTTTTACGGAGCACCTTTAACTTCAGGAGTGAGTTTTCAGGGTTTAAAAGGAGCTGCATACAATGAGATAGAAGCTCTTGAAATCCCTTGAGATTTCCTTCTAATGACATTTTAGGTGGTCTTTAAAGCTCTCTATTTCCTTCTCCTTTCTTTGGAGGAGAGGGCTGGGCAGCAATAGCCCAGAATAAGTAGAAAAGGGGAACTCTGAACATCAGAGGTATGTTCCATTTCTGAACACCAACTTTTCTGACTTATTTTTAATGTTTGCATAATGTTGGTTAACACAGAAAAATAACTTCATGGACACATGCCTAGATGTTTCTGAATCCCAGCCAATATGTATCTTTTGATGTCCTAAGACAGTGATGGTGAACCTATGGCACAGGTGCCACAGGTGGCACGCGGAGCCATATCGGTGGGCACACGAGCATTGCCCTAGTTCAGCTGCAGTGTGCATGTACACATTGCCCAGCTGATTTTCAGGCCTTCCAGGTCCACTGGAAGTCGAGAAACAGTCTGTTTCCTGCCTCTGGAGGGCCTCCAAGGGGGTGTGGAAGGCCCGTTTTTTGCTCTCTCCAGGCTCCAGAGGCTTTCTAGGAGCTTGGGGAGGGTGAAAACAGCCTTCCCTACACCCCGGAGGCCCTCCGCAGGCCAGAAACTCCTGGGGATGGGGCACATTGAATTATGGGTGTGGGCACGCACGTGTGTGATCCACCCACACTCCTCCCATTTTTGGCACGCAATGACAAAAAGGTTAGCCATCCCTGTCCTAAGAGAACTGCATTCTTAAAAAAATACTACTATTGCTTGAAATGGTTAAGCATATCCAGCTCAGGGCTTTGTCTCATGTAATTAGACTTGGCCTCTAACAATTTGTAACCTATTAAATCTAGATAAATAGTGGTGGGAATGAATTGATTTCCATTCTTATGGCTCACTCAGGCAGAAGATACTATTTTGCTCAATTAAATCCCAACTTCAGCAACAAATTGTTAGCAACTTGTAACTATAGAATCATTTTTTTTCATGTGTGTCTCCTGGATGAGACATCCTTTTCTTGTATGTGGAGCTTTGATTCCATGTCATAAATTGTAATCCATACTTAGGCAAGAAGTTCGACAAACTCTTTACCCATGACTCCCAATTCCACAGCCGGTTCTTCAATGTCTTCAAGTTATTGCTGTCCACGTACACCCTTTTCCTCCATATCCATTTCAGTTCAATATTTTGTAATAAAATTCGTACTGTCCTTTTGGATAGTTTAATCAGAATCCTTATTGATGGAATGTAAAAATTATACCTTCCAGTTTATGCCATTGGAATGGAACCATTTTCTACTTCAAAGCTGTTGCTAATTATAGAATCTATGTGGTTCATTATTTTAGCACATATTATAGTCTGGTTAATAGTTGTCAAGGTACCAGTGTCTTATTTGCTAATCTCTTGTTATAGCAACTGCCCTAACAATTCAGAGGAAGCTTAGAACTTGCCGTTATGCTAAGCATTACAATACAGAAAGCACAAGACATCCTTTTTAAAATTAAGTAACAGTTAATAATTTGCTAAATCTATAAAAATAATCTCTGAGACAAACTCATGCCTGTGAATTCCAAGGCTTATCAAATATAAATGTTCCTCAGTAATAGTTTGTTAATTTTAAAAATCCTTCAGGAGGAAAAATACCCCTAATAACTAAGGCTTGATAATATGCAGTGAATGACTGTCAAAGACTACATACGCTAAATATATAAACATAATCTCTATGTAAGCATGCCCTGATAACACCCATTTTATTTTAAGAGGGGATTAATTGTGGCTGGTCTGCATTAAGACTAGAATAGAAAGGTTTAATTTCGTTTGAAGAGAATAAGAATAATCCCATTTGGGTTGATGCAATAGGTTATGCTGTTTTTCCTCTCCCACTGCTAAGAATCTTATTGGCTGCAAAACAAAGAAATTACCATAGCATTAGTTAAAATGAAAGATGGCGAGAATGACAGACTGTTCAACAACAGATTGGGGGCCATCGGGATCTTGGGAGAATCTCATTACAGTGGGCAGGCACTGCTATAGACATGGTACGCTTTCAGAGACCTTATAGATGCGTTGTTCAAATTGACCAGGCAAATATTTGGGAGACAGCAATCATTCAAATAACCAGGCCCTATGTCATATAGGCACTATAATAACCAGACAATTGTTATTAGTGGAATCCAGTTTAGGGGAGGCAAGATGGTGGAATGGGATATAACCCATTGCATACTAAAACAAGAATCTCTTGCATAAGCTTCCTAATTGATGGGATGTAAGCATCAATATGTTGAATTGCAAGATAGTTTAAAAATGACAGTTCCTTGCTTGAATAGTTGCATGTGCATCTTTTGACAAAACTGGACTGTTGATAAATGCACTCAAATGAACCAATTCCTTTTTTATAGTTAGCAAGTGACATAGGTAGGAGCAATGCTTCTAACTGGTTTAGTGAATGTGGGGAAATTCCACATCATGAGTTTCAGATGATGGAAGGGTTAAAGGAAAGTTTGTTTGACTTGTCCCTCCAAATAGCAGGCAAAGAGCAATTGAATCTCAGGGAATTCTGGGGACCAAACTTTGAGGGACCAATTGAGAAGTGAGTTTCTCCTCTTGGGTCAGCTTTTAAAAAGAGGAGAAAAGAAGACCCATCTATTTGGTTTTGTACAGCATTGCTTATGCCCAAATAAGCATGATGGCTATGTAATGTCAGCTAATCCACTATTTTTGCTTGCTTCTTTCAATTACATTGCAGTTATCTTTTTTGTTCTTAAGTTTTAATGGCAGTACTGTTAAAATAGCAGTTATCTATGGGTTTCTCCCCACCGCCATGGATATGGAGAGTTCATCCCCATAATAAAAAGTTCAAGGTTGTGTACATATCTCTTTTTGTCAAAAAATGAATTACTGGGGAAGAAAATGTTTGCATGCC
Organism: Sibynophis collaris; assembly: GCA_036250565.1. Lineage (NCBI taxonomy): Eukaryota > Metazoa > Chordata > Lepidosauria > Squamata > Sibynophiidae > Sibynophis > Sibynophis collaris. Next base: position 109,571 of record JANHFK010007686.1, on the reverse strand, counting down.
AATTCTAATTCCTGAGGCTGATGTGTGAATTTTAAGATAGAACTATGGGAATTTAGTGATCTCCATTTAATCTTTTTCTACCTGTAGGCCATAGAAGGAACAATAGGAGGCAATGCATATCTGCATAGCAAGGTGAACCAATGGACTACAACTGTTGTAGAGCAGATTTTAAGTCAGTTGACAAAGCTGGGGAAACCATTCAAATATGTTGGTAAGTTAATTATGTATTTTTCAGAAATTTTATTTTTTTCAGAAAAATAAGACTTGAAATTTTAAACGTGGGGAGATTCTGATAGTAATTAGTCTGAACACTTGTGGTCATACCTCATGTACTCTATATCCTTTGCAAAATCAGATATAATTGTGTTGCATGGACAAATGCTTTTTTTCTAACAGTATTTTTGTCTCTATAATTTCTAGTGACCTGTGTGATTATGCAAAAAAATGGCGCTGGACTTCATACTGCAAACTCTTGCTTCTGGGACAATGCCGCTGATGGTATAAAACTCTTTCAAAATTGGTGTTGCTAAACTTTTTTAGAGAAAAAAAAAAGTATAATTCTGGAAGCTCTTTTGGGTAAAATAATTTTTATTGCATTTAAACTTTTGGTTCTAGTGCATTCACCTGATCATGGGTGCAATGACTTAATCTCCCTTACTGTTCAAAATATGCAGTAAAGGAAACTCTAAATGGGTGTGCTTCCAAAAAGTTGCAATAGCAGTAGAGTCTATTTAAATGCCTGGATTACAGTATAGATGCACTAATCTATATCTTGTGTTTATGTGACTAACTGATTGCTGTTTTTTGTTTTGTTTTGTTTTTTGTAGGAGCCTGCACTGTAAGATGGGAGAACAAGACTATGTACTGTATTGTCAGTGCCTTTGGACTTGCAATATAATTGCCTTCAAATTCTTCAGATCTTGTCATTGCTTTAAGTCCACTAAAACTGAATTTGGTGAATAAGAATTCCCCATTCTTTCTGAAGAAAAACAGACGAGAAATTTCAGTACTGTTATATAAGCATGATCCCTTGTTCACATCCAAACTCTGTCTTAACACTTTAAGGACTTTTTCTCAAGGTGCTAAAACCTGAAACTTGCTGCACTTCTATAGCTTTACTCCACCTGTGTGGGTAAGACTGATTTTCACTCTAGATTTGTTTGTTTATTAAATTATTGAAGCTCTGAATATGTGTATGTTCATTCCTAAAACTTAAAAAAATTAGAAATGTGGATAATGTCATGATCGCAGCTGGTTTTGAAAGTGAGCAGATTGAGGCCAAGATGGCATTTGGGGTCCCCAATAGAAGTCCCATCTTTTTTTTTTTAATGCTAGTGGTATGTTCATGTGATCACCAGGAACTGAGTTTGATTTGAAGGTATCTTTGCCCTAACTTTTAATAGTCTGGTATTTAACATGCTGAAGTTCTGAAAAAGTATCTATTCCTTCATCTCATTAGTTTCCTGGGTATTTTGTTTTGGATGGCATTCCCCTGTAAAGCATGGGCAAAATCAAAGAAAGGCTAATTCACATTAATGCAGAAGTTCAGTATAAAATTTTATTATGAATAAATTGAATTTCATGATTTTTATTTTGCACTATTTCTAGTATTTGCTTAAAAAAAAAACCTTTACATTACATTGAATGTTACTTTTATGCTGTGGGGAAATTCTGTTTCATATTCCAAACCTCACCATAATTACAAACAGCAGATTCCATGAAGCCCGGAGATTACATATTACAATAAACCATGCATATCCCTTCTTCAAGCAAAATTAAATTTACAAATGTACTCATTAACATAGCCATTTTGAAAAAGAACTAGCCACATTTTGATATAAAATTTTCTATATTTGTCTTGTTACACAGCTGTTTAAAAATATTGAAATCTGTTGAATAGTGCTGAAATCCAGCCACAGATCTCCACCAATAGGCGTGAAGCATAAAGGATTTTTCCCTATATATATATATTGGCACAAGTGGAGCATAAGACAACAAACACAACAAAAGAGCCATAAAGCTAATGTGCAATGATTGCACAATCCCAGGTTGTTGTTTTTTCTCAGGTTTTGTATCAAATGTGACCCTAAAGCTTAATAGCATGTACTTCTGAATAAACATGCAAAAAATTGGAATTAAAATCACTATTAAAAGAATTGATTTTTTTTTCAACATACCACCTAACTTTTCTAATTCCCAAGCATGTTACGCTTAATGGTAATTTATGTTGCTCTTGGTGGTAATGAAAAAGCCTCAATTAGATCCTTTTCAAATATTTCTGTGAAAACATGTGGTTAACTTCATTAACAAAAGCTAAACTTGATTGGCTTCGTGGCAGTGAAATATGATATTATCTCCCTGTCCTATACAATCTGCTTCTTTCCTGGTTTAATAGGTTATTCTGTCCAATCATTGATTTCCTAAAAGAGCAGCTGCTTTCACTAAAGGAAACATGGCATTATTAGAGGACATTTTAAAACAAAATATTTAGGCTTGGGGAGGGGGGGTAAATTCCTACTGCTAACATCAGAGTTATTGGAATCCACCTAAAAATTGAGTACATTAAGGGTTAGTATCATGTATCCATAATACTGATCAGCCATTTTATAATGAGAACCACCTTACACCCCACACCCCCAAAAAGTACATGAGAGCTGTAAGTGAGAGTAGCATTTAAAACCCTCTTCTTTTACTAATAGCTCCCTAGCTTCATACTGGGAAAATATATTGGTATCCAAGTAAATCTTCTTAACTGAAAGAGCTCTCTCTCGGTAGTCCCTTAACTAAAAGGATTAAATAGATGCTGTCTCATTACACCATTGTATATTGTACATGCAAAAGTATTCTGTGATTAATAATGTGCCTGAAAAATAGTTTCAATTTCCAATAAGGAGCGAGATACAAAAAGAGCAGCAGCGCTCATCTTTATTGGATTTTCCCAGTTAGATGTCATTTTGTATGTATTTGGAAGTTTCCTTCTGAGTTTTCCAAAACTGAAAAATATCACATTACATATGAAAAAGGCAATAATACACTTGTTCCTTACAAAAGTGATCACCATTGGACTTGCTTTTTTTCAAACATGAACAAAGGGAGAGGGTAAGAGATGCCTAATTCATCCCATGCAATAGCAATAGCACTTAGATTTATATACTGCTTCACAGGGCTATAGCTAAGTGGTTTACAGAGTCAGCATATTGCCCCCAACAATCTGGGTCATTTTACCAACAGCAAGGCTGAGTCAACCTTGAGCCGGTGAGAATCGAACTACCAAACTTCTGGGCAGTCAGCAGCAGACGTAGCCTGGAGTGCTGCATTCTAACCACTGTGCCACTACGGCTCTTAAATACTAAATTATTTAAAGAAACCAATCCAGGCAAATTCATCAGAAAACTTTTAACTCATAAGTTTAGAGTTTAAAAAACTATATAAAATAAATGGTGTACAGGTAGTCCTTGACATGACTCCAATTGGGACTAGACATTCTGCCACTAAAGAGGTGGTCATTAAGTGAGTTGTGTTCAATTTTTCTGCAACTTTTTGCTGCAATCACATGCAGCTGTTAAGTGAATCCACCTTTCCCAATTGGCTTTGCTTGTTGCAAACTGGCTGGGAAGATTGCAAATTGTGATCACTGCAACAATTGCAAGTGCATGGACTAGTTGTAACTTTGTAGTGCTGTTGTAATTTTGAATAGCCATTAAATGAATGGTATTAAGTCAAAAACTACCTGTAACACAATTCTAATCAGTGTTTAAGTGGGAAAGATTTAAGAAAGTGCTTGATTTTCTTGATGACAATGCCTCCTTAAAGTAATAAATCCAGGATAAATTCTAGTTATATACTAAAAATATCAAAAGGTCAGACAAACATTTTGCAAATAGGAAAAAAGGATCAAAACGTTTGGAAATAGCATGTTTGCTAGACATTTTCAGTTGGTTGAACTGGTACAGGCAACTTCAGTGATATTCAGCTTACAGCTAACACTACCAGGTCAAAAATGAAAGCCACCTGAAATTCCCAAGGTCAAATGAACTTTATGAACATTGAATTGAATACACAATTCTACAGAAACAAATGAATTTAGGATAAAATAACTTGTGAACCATATTAAATATAACTTGGACACCTTAGTGTTGAACCTAATGCCATTTGTCAGCAAGACATCGCTGGAAGAGTCTATTTGTAGCTTTCCCTGTCACCAACTTCAAATGTGCTCAGATTAGGGAAACCTCCAGAGATTTTTCTTTTATCCTTTTGCACAAATTGAATGCAAACCTTAGAAAAGCAACTCGAAATAACATAAAACAATATATACTTTTAAAAAATCAACAACTTCATGAGTCAGCAATACAAAAAATTAGAGGAAGGTATTCAGTCTTATCATTTTATACACTATAAGCTTGGCACACTTAAAATATTACCATAAAGAAAAACTAGACGTGATTTACAGTAAGTAGTATACAGTACAGAACTGAGGTGATCACATAATTATACATATGGAGTATTTGACCTGCAACCCGCACTTCATCCTTTTTAGGTATCTATGTTTGAATAACTTAGAAAAATGAGTTTATCATTGTATTAATAGCTTTGGATTATTTCAGTTTTTATTACATACTTGGGTATGTCTGGGATCCAGTCTCTACATGCCTATTAAGCATCTCTTTATTATAATTTCTTGCATGCATTGAAAAACCATCAGATTTGCATGTGATGGAGTGGAGAATACTAACTCAGCTCAGCACTAAGGGAAGTGCTTTCTGAACTTAAAGCAAGACCTAAAGCAAGAAATGACTATTTATCAAAACTCAAAGGTGAACACTAGGAGGGTATTTAATTTTGCCTGTAATGTAAACAGGGCTTTAATTCATATATCATTCATGTTTTATTTCACAGGTTATAAGACTTCGTGTCTTTAAGAAGGTTACTAGAGTGATTGAGAAGGAGGAAGATGTACTATGAAAGCATGGAAAATAGAGATCCATAATGTTAATCCAATGAATTCATTCACAGAATCCATCTAGATTTAGAGTAAAAGGTATTTTGAGTGCACTGTTAACTGGTATCCTCATTCCAGTTATTACACTGAAGTTCAGTAGTTTATTTTTCTAGCAAGGAGAAGAAAGTTGCAGAAGAGGTTATTTTATTTACATTTGAAGATAAGATTTTAAAAAGTCTGAGAAATACTGTTCAAGATAGCCGCAATTAAAATCAGGAAATCACATCATGATACCTAGACACTTGCTATTTGCTGCACAGCTCTTCATTCCTATTCTATATGTACAATAGGAACAAGTAATTCCACATTATAGCCCACACATAAAGCAGCCATGAAACAAAGGCCAGTCTAAGAGAATGTCACATTACCATATTTTACTCATATAATTCTTCCAGAGTTTTTTTATCTGAATGCTTCTGTGCAAATCTGAAAGTTCGAACTACCAATGGAATGTTCATCCAATAAAAATAAATTAACCACCATTTTGGATCCTACCAGGTTATAAAATGAGCAAGTCCTCATTTCAGCAGCCATCGTACTTAACATTTACTGTGTATTTCTAAACTATAGTACTTAATAATGTACTTAATAATGTTTAATTTATTAAAATATTCAGAACATTTTTCTGATGGAAGAGTATGTGATATATGTTCCCTTAAAAAAAAACCTAACATCAGCAGAAGGCTTTGCTTTTAATTCAAAATTGCCATGAATTTAAATGTTAGATTTATTTTAAGATAAATCTTAAATTAAGATAAATTATTTAAGCTTTCAAATAATTCCTTCTCAATTTTATGAATTCAAGACACCAGTTATGTATTGAATTATTGGGAGTTCTGGAGTATGTCATTAGTGCATGCCTGTGGTAATATTCTGCTCGTTTCTTCAGAGCCAAGAAGACCAGCCCAGTTTCCACCTAACTTTGGAATCTAGAGAAATTGGGAGATGGTGTATTGTTCTGATGCTACAATATGCATCTTCAAGATAAATTACTTTGGCATTTTTAAAATGCAGAGTATTGCTGCCATTTAAATAGTAATGAAGCGCAGTCATAAATAGTAATGAAGCATAGTAATCAAAACAGTAAACCACAGCCTAATCAAGGAACAATCAAGAAGAAAACAACACTCCCACCAAAACTGACAGGGCAAGCCACCATATATAAACCGAGCAAATCCTATTCCCTTTTAACACTGAACATGTTATCTAATTGGGTAATGAAATGTTTGCAAGGAAACAACCAAGCTCAGAGAGCACCAAAGACTCCACAGTTCAACCCTGAGCTGCAAATATTCTCGTATATTAGTAATGAAGCAATTAGGAAATGCACTATTCAGTTGTTAATCCATAATAAGACTCCCCCAAAACATATTGATTTAATAAACTAACTCCACAGCAACCTGTCTGTGAATGCATCCTGATGCTACTAAGTTTTACGAGAGGGGGTGGGTAAACCACAAGTTTCTTTAAATGTTACTAAAACATTCATTTCTCACTCCCATCCATTTTAGTTTTGTAAACAGAAAATGACTGGAATAAAGGACATACTTCCACCAAAAGCAAGATTTACTTGACTATAAGAAAGATAACATTTCTCTTGTTCCATATTCTTGGCTGCTCCTGTGCAAATTTAATCACTGTCCGATTCCTCTTTGAACTTGGCTCGGATAGCCTGACCGTTCTGAAGTGGCATTTCTTCATAGTCACTCCTGTCCAAACATATTTAAGAAATGATACTTTACACATAAGCAGCAGAAATATTATAATTCCATACAGTTTAAATTCTGGAATATACTAGCTTTATTATTTTCAATCTGAGCTCTTTCCAGGTAAATTTGCAAGCTATATTCCTTTATTTGCTTTCAGCCTGTTTAGAAATACACACCGTTTTTTTGTTTTTTTTTATGCTTTTAAAATTTCTTGTTTTAGAAGCAAGGTATAATCCGTGTAATTGAATTTTAACTGAATTTGTTTAAAGCGACATTTATTTCAAATTTTGCAGTAGTCAAAATTCATTCTTAAAAAAACAGAGATTCCAGGAGAGTAATAAAAATCCTGAAAAAAATTGAGCTCCAGACAATTCAAACAGGGCTGATGCACTCCACAGCTACTTATACTGCACTTGCCTGAAAATGGATAGGTTGTAAAACTAATTTCACAGATATCAAACTCAGGACAAGAAAAAATATATCAGGCCAATCATCATGATCTAAAAAGAATCAAGGTCAAGATTGGGGAAAGACTGGCTAGGATCAGTCATAACATTCCAAAAAGTCTACACTTTGGGAAATGATAATAACTTTCTTTCAAGCCAATCTAACAGACTATATACACTATTTTTTAGTTTACAATTTTTACAAGCTACATTTACAGATCTAAACAAGAAAATCACTGTTCTCCCTTACACAGATCTTTCTAGTAATACAACTGACTTAATACAACTGACTTAGTAACTGCCTGGTGAACTTCTTAGATTTGCCATCTTTTTATAAAAGTTTTGTTCTTTTTTGGGGGAGAAGGGGAGAGACTCACACTCACAACAGTAGTTTCACAATTTATGCCTCAATGACTACCTTTGCCACGTATTCATTCCAGAAGTACTTCCTTAAGATTTATTTTTATTATAAAAACAACTTCTGGGACAAGTTTTTTTTATTGTAGAAAATAGAGAGGTCTGGACCCCCCAAAAATATTGAAAATATGTTTTATAGAACACAACAGAAATAAAGTGGGATTGGTGACATTATTGCAAGTCTTACTTACCCATAGATAACATCGTCATCTGAATCGTTCAACATGGAAAAGGCAGGGTTGTCTTTCAACTGAGATTCTGAAAGATGAAGAATATGGTCAATAAATGCATCTCTCTTCCCCAAAGATCAGTCATGTTATTAAAAGCCTTTTAATTCAGGTCTTGTCTTGTCACTCTTCGGTGCCACTTTAATGAACATAAAATCCTCCTCTTTGCTTCAGTGTTTTATTTATTATTATAGATCAGAATTGGAAAACCATTAGGTGTCAAGAGCACTTTGTCTTTGTTGATTGCTGTAGAGAGAGGAGGGTCACACTACACATGTGGTTGGGACTGAGATTTTAGGGGTAGTTTCAGATTTTGCTTTGTTAACCAAGAATAATGGAATACCCAAAAAAATTTAAGGCTCATTTTTTTTCTCACATTCCCCATCTCAAAATGCCTGGAAACTATGCCAAGCTCAGACTACCTAACAAATTTAGTTCTGAAAGTTATAATTAAAAAATAATTATACTTGATACAACATCTGAATGCCCACAAAGAATATTATTTTACTATGCAGTGCACCATTTGGTACTAAACTTCATAGCTTATTCATAGATCAGTCAAACTATTTCAAACAAAACTAAAACAGAATTTTGCCCAAAAGAAACTAACTTACCATACAGGGCATTTTTTGATGGTGAATACACAAAGGCTAATGTGTATAGGTAGAAATTTAATAATCCATAGAAGGATAAGAATTCTGCAGGTGACAACTGTCAAGGATATCATTACATATAAAACAATTCAACATGTCATCAAGATCTAAAGAGAACCATTCAAAAAGCTGAATGAGCCTCACTTTTTATTATTCACCCAACACTGATTTATACACTAAAATACCGAGTAAAAAGCCAGCTCATTAAAACATTTGCCCACATTTCTTTCCTAATATACTTTACAGCAGGGATCCCCAACCCTTGGTCTGTGGATTGGCACCGGTCCACAGCATGCTAGCAACTGGTCCGCACAAATAAGTGAAGCTCCATCCATGGGATGCAGGCAGCACACAAAATCACGCCCCCTCCAGTCTGCGGGAAAACCTCTCTCCACGGAACCTATCCCTGGTACCCAAAAGGTTGGGGGGGACTGCTTTACAGAAGTTTGCCAACATCCTACCAGCACTTAAATCTACATTTGTTTGGGATGCCCAGAGGGCCTTCCCTGTAGTTGTAACTAGCCATTGGAAGTCCTGACCTTGGAAATTCTCCTAGCCATCAATATGAAGATCTTCATCACCATGATGAAAAAGAGACGAGCAAGCAAACAATCCTAAATTGCCAGATTTAATCTTTGTGCATATCAGCCTTTTTCTCTGACATATGTTCATTTTTTTTTCTATTGAATTTTAAACATTTTTTAAAAAATTAAGCTTTGAGTCAATGAGATATTCTGATGGTGAAATATTAGTGTATTCAACATATAAATCAAATAAGAAATAATCAAATGTCAGGAAGACTTAATAATAATTATATTATTTGAGTGTCCCAAATGTCACATGGTACAAGAGTCTAAATTTATATACATGAAAAATCTATGGAGATTATCAGTCATCCAGATCATCGTTGACTGATAATTTGATAATGAAACCATTCCCCATCATTCAGCCAGAGCTGAAGAAGCCTCTTGGATGAGAAGTGAAATGTTTTCAAAGAAAAAACCCCCAAACAAGACAGTCCAGTTGCATTTTGAACAGCATCTTTGCGATACATAAATGGAAACTGAGAATATTAACTGTAGGCTTCGGGGTAATGAGGGGTTTTTGTCACTGTTGATTTTAAGAGACTACATAATAGACCATAAAGCCTATCTTACTTATTCATATATTAGTCTTTTCAATTATGAGTGCCCTACCATTTGATCTAAACTTTGAGCAGGATGTCACAGTGAAAGGATATAATTATGATAATGGGTTGAAAGCTCAGCCACAAAATTGTCCTGAAGAACCTGTGCTCCAAAACGCAAATAAAATATAGCGATGCTGCAAGAAGAAAGGAAAAGAAATCACTGTTCATTCTACATTTTAAAATCCTTTTTAATTCCAAGAGCAAATAAATAAAAATTAGTATTTAAAATTAACATTAGGAAACTGTTTCCCAAGTAAATCACAAAAAGCTGCAAATGAGCCAATTATAAACAAATGTCTCCAAGATTAATACAAGCACCCAAATAAAGTGGGAATAAGTTATATAAGACATAAACATAGTTGAGGGGAACTATGGAGAGGAAAAAGGTTGTGTTTAATCTTGTAGCATTTCTTACAAAACACCCCCTAAAATATTAATGGTTGACTGCAGTGGTGTAAAATTTACATAGCAAGAATGTCTAGACAGATTGTTTTAATTCTGTTCATTGAATTTCCTCATTTTACCATCAGTACCACCACTTAAAAAGAAAATATTACCAAAGCACTCTATCTAATACAATGGTACTTTGGTACTCATTGTTAATTGATTCCAGTAGACGCTATGAGTACCAAAAATGATGAGTACCGATTTTTTTCCATAAGGAATAATGTAGTGAGTCACAAGGCAGCCAATAGCTTGTGTGTTGCGTACCAAGCAAACAATAAATACCAGGACAAAATGTTTGCTTCAAAATGCATTGAGTATCAAATTCAACGAGTCTCAAAGCAGTTGAGAACCAACGTACCACTGTATCTGTTTACAAGGGAAGTTGATCCAATGATCCAGAGCATTTAATATCTTGCACAATATACTAGTCTAGTAAATGTCAGAAATTGCATTTTTCTTCCAGACTAAGTTGACCCAGCGATTCCAAAGCAGGAAGATGGGGGGCGTAAGGAAGGGTTGGGTGCATTTTACAGACATATATCTTCCAAAACAGAAAGTAATTTGTGTTTCAAACACAGCCCATCCCCCAAAAGAAGCATTTTGCACACTTTTAAATATAACTGAATAATATCTTCAAGTGAATAATATCTCACCTAATGATAAGCACTACCAATGTCAGCGCAGTCAAGAATTTCAACCTGAGATCTGAGAAAAGAAGAACAAAGAGTTATTTGAAAAATAACACAAATATCTTTCTAGAAGAACAACACATCATCAGAAATCACAGGAGAATAGAGCTTACCAACGTAGGGCATATTCCGAAGCTCTGAGCACGCCCGGATTATTAGAAATAAAAGGTACAAAATATATACTGTTGCCACCACAAGGAAGAAGATTTTCATCCCCTGTTACAAAAACACATTTAAAAACCATTTGAACATTATTTTGATAGCATTTTACTTCCTTTCTTCCACATCCATGCACTATACTAGGAGTTGACAACAGTATCAGGCATTGAACACTATCCTTATTTTTACATGACTGAAAATTCAGGAAATCGCCAAAATTTGCAAGATTACAATAATCCTACTGCAAGGACTTCAGTGAAGCCTTGACCATTTAAATTTTTATTTTCAGTTATTGGGAATGACACTACATTGAGAATCTCTTTACAAGTCTTACAAGAAGAAGAGAATGTAATACTGTTTGTGTTTTTAAAACCCAATACTAAGGCCATGTTAGCTAGCATTCATGGAAATGGTAGTCCAACCTATTTGGAAGCTATCAAATTAGGATCTTTGGGTGGGACCCATAGCATGTTGGCTTTGATATGGAAAAGCCTTAAAATGGAGAAAAGAAGCAAAAAAATAGCAGCTTCTTGTGTAAAATTGAGCAGTTCTCTAGAGTATGTGCACAATTCTTAAAAATTCATAGATAGCGGAACTTCTTTTCATGGATGTTACTCAGGGGTGAAATCCAACAGGTTCTTACAGGTTCTGGAGAACCGGTAGCAGAAATTTTGAGTAGTTCGGAGAACTGGCAAATATCACCTACGGCTGGCCCCAGAATGGAGTGGGAATGGAGATGTTGCAATCCTTCTCCCAGGAATGGGGAGGGAATGGTAATTTTGTAGTATCCTTCCCCTGCCATGCCCACCAAGCCACGCCCACCACTGGTATTACTTATAAAAAAAAAATTTTAAATCTAACTGGTAACAAATAAAGAGAAAAAGAGAAGAGGAAAGCAAAAGATATATTTGAAATATCAGAAACTTACTGGAATAAATAAAAAGGAAAAATCTTAAGAATAAATCTTAAATTTAGGATCCAAATAAATGAAATGCTTAGATGGCTCAATTTTGCTATCTTCAAAGTAGATTGCACTACCAGAGAAGTAAACCAATTTTAAAAATATCTTTTTTGCAGTAGTAGCTTTGAAAACAAAAAAAGTTTAAACTCTGGTACAATTCTCCCTAATATATACAAGTAATTTTTCATGTGGATTAAGCAATTTTTTTACACAGTTAAATAGACAGGTAAAAATAGCTCTATTTTCAAAACCTGATAGTTCATTCATCATTTCCTATGCAAATCCAAAACTGCTTTATGCTAAAATACCTGAAAGTTACTTGTGTCAATCTCATATTGGTATGTTGGATCATGTAGTTCATTGACCCTAAAAAAACAAAACATGCTATGATCATGAATCTAAACATTTATCTGTAACAATCTAAATTAAAGGATTGAGTTTGTTATAGTAGGCTTTTTATTTTTCCAGAACTTTTAAAATATTTTCTAAGATCTCTTTCTGGCATTTTCAAAATTAACGTTTTAGCTCCCTTTTCCATTTTATTAATACATTAGTATCCATTCCAAAATTATTGTTTCTATTTTGGATTTTGTAAATTGTTTGGAATTAGAAAAGTGATAATTAGTGTCTAACAAACAAAAAGAAGTAAATTACTTACGTCTGCCATATGCCTAGTGTAACAGAAGCCAGCCACAGGAGACCAACAATTAGGAATTTGGGAAAATAAAAGGTCATGCATTTCCTTTCTCCCTAAAAAAAATGGAAAACAGAAAGAAAGGGTATTAGATATTAGATCTGCTTTACAAATATCAGTTAAAACTCTGTAAAAATATTTTTTATTTAAAAGAAAGTAAGAGTCCTATTGCTTCCATGTTGATGTTAAATGCAAGAAGGATATATATCCCACCCAAAAAACCCTCTATTAATAGCGGAAGAAGATGTCAGACTGAAGTTTAATTACTCTTTAAGGAACAGCTGTCAAATCTGTGTCAGTTTCTTTGCAGAAACACAACTGCCAATGTTTCCAAAATCTGACAGATCTCACTTATGGCTGCAGATGTTCCTTTGAAGAGGAGACAAATTCTGTGAACTGTTGCATACTTTTTTGGAGAAAAGTGAAGCAACAAACCATTCCAATGCTTATTTCGTTTTAATGTGTTATTTTTTAAATTCAGGATTGTAAAACATTTTATTTCCTTCAAAAAGAACCTCCAAAGTGTGATCAGTGTAACAAGTCAGCCCCTTGACTATGGCACTTCATATTCTTATAGAAACTTTGTTCAATCAAAATGTTATTATTTATGACACACTGTTTTCAGTGTGAGCTTTGAAGAAGGAGCGACCAAATAATCAACTGCAGAATTAACTTGACCAGAAGGGCAGAACCAAAACAACAGATTTACTCAGCCAAGATTTTCAAGATCTTCCTTCACTAAAAGAACCACATACAGCTAAATCCAAAATAATGTAAGTGGATTTCTTCTTGAACAAAAGAAGCTTTCATCTTCCTCCTCTTCTTCTTCCATTGTCTATCCCATAATTCAGTGATGGCTAACCTTTTCCGGACCGAGTGCCCAAAGCGTGCACATGAAAATGTGCATGCGTGCACTCAAACTCCCAAAATGCAATGTGTGCAGGCCCCACGCATGCATGGTGCGTATGCATGTGCGCAGGCCCCTCTATGCGCCCCCTGTACATGCGTATGTTTCACCGAAAAGATTTAATGACAGGATGGGATTTGGGATTAGGAGGACCCTTGTTCAGCCATGAAGATTTCTAGACCAATTGCCATCTTTTAACCAAGTTATTTTGTAGAGTTTGTAGAAGAGATAAAAATTATACTTTCTATGTGTTAACAAAATGGGCATGATCACAATTACAGTGAAATATTATTTACTCCTATCATAACAAATGCGTTACATGAAAGACCCAACTTTTCCAGCAATCTTCACTTATGTTGTTCAAGAATAAGTACGATCCCTTTTAAAGGCAATCAAGTTGATTGCTTATTACTACAATCTACAGCAGCAAATTTTATTCCTCAATTTCACGCCATTCCACTCTTTCCTGAGTTTCCAATCTAAAAATGAAGAAGCATTTGAACCCATTACTCCAACATGAGATGCCTCAGGGTTAGTCTCTCCTCCATGTTAACATCTATAGGAAACCACTGGGTGAAGTT
>JANHFK010007686.1:70493-88525 GCA_036250565.1 Sibynophis collaris | reverse complement strand
ATGAAGGCTATTGCTTAGCGCATTGTAAACCGCCCTGAGTCTCCGGAGAAGGGCGGCATATAAATCAAATTAAAAAACAAACAAACAAAACAACAACAACAGATTTTGCTATTTATAATGCACAGATTAGAAAATATTCACAAGAGCAAGTCTTACCCAGCAGCTGCATTAATATAATTTGTAATGCTAGGCAAAGATCTTTGCATTAACTCAGACATTTTAATGCCATGACCAAAAACTAAAGATAGTAACTTACAAGTAACAGGAGATCCAGAATCCAGAACCATTCAATCTTGCTAGGGTTGACCTGGGCCTATTAATAAGTTCCTTCAATAGAAAAATATGGAATGATCACCATATTGGCCTTCTTAGATTATAACTAACTGACACAATGAAATTTAATCCTTAAAGAATGAAAACCAATAACTGGTAAGAGGTAATTTGAGCAGCTCTGTTCCTTCTAAAAAGATACCATTAGGCAGAATATTTGGGTAGATTTTAAAAGGTAGTGGAAGCTAAAAAGATTGCCATGTTCTAGTTTGATGATAATGATATTTTGTCACACAGTTAAAAAGATGTTTAGATTGAGTTTGGCATTTTTATTCATCCATTGAGTCCTTTCCCAAGGACCTGGGATAGGTAGATGTTGTTGTATGATGATGTTAATTGTATAATTGCAGAATGTAAGCTATTCCAATTAATTATTATCTGTTCATCAGAATGTGAAGTCACAGCTGCCAATTATTTAGCTGATGTTGTCCTTTATGTGCATTGAGTTCTTTCTAAGAATCTAAGAATTTGTGCGGGACCAAGCAGTGTGGCCATTTGCAAGTGATTGATGGAAATTTTGTTAAGTGCACATACTTTCTAAGTGCTGTACAAGATTTTTTGTGTGGCACCCAGTGTGCCAATAATCACTGGGACCATCACAGCCAGTTTATGCCGTAATATTTCCATTTCAATTTTCAGATCTTTATGATTGACTCTAATTCATTGTCTTCTATTCTTTTGTCCTGTGATATTGCCTCATCAATTATCCACACCAGGGGGTGGGTTCTACTTACCTTCACTACAGCTTGCAAAGGGAACATGTGCGGCACTTCTGCCCATGCATCTGTGATGGTGTCTGGGTGGGTGGGCGGAGCCTCAAGCCGCCGTTATTGCCGATTCTAAGAACCGGATATAACCGGTAGGAACCGATCCACAATTCTATAAATCAAATTTATATGCTGCCCATCTTCCCCCAAAGGAGATTCTGGGTTGCACACAATAAATGACATTTGTCCTATGAATCTTGAAGGCTTATTCTGGCATCAGGGGAAACACACTTTCCATACAGAGCTTCATATTTAACCTTCTTTCAAATTCTCCTAAAATATCTAGGTGGTTACAATGAAAAATCAAATGCTGGACTAAGATGGGCCTTGCTTGACCTAAAAGAGTACTTTTTTTCATCCATAAGATAGTAAAAGAGAAAAAGACAGCAGTACAAATCATCATAGAACACAGCTTATCTATATTGGTTTTTAAAAAGGGAATTAGAGAGATAATTGTATTGTTTCATTTCTAGAATTCCAAAGAAGCATCTGAATGCCACAACTATACTTTCCTGCTTAGTTCTGTATGTAGAAAAGGGAAAGGGAAACTAGTTTAACTAGTTCAATAGTAATAAACTAGTGTTATTACAGCCATCTCTTAGGGGATAACAGCGGGTAATAAACCACCATAAAAATGTAAGGAGAGTTTTCTAGTTTTCTGAAATTATTCAGTGATTTATTCAATCTCTTCTACAGTATGAGTGATTGTAGTGATAACTTGAAAATAGAAGGAAGATGAACGTGTTTGCATTTCTTGTGTTTGCCTCTTTGTGTATTCATCTGTTTGTATTACTGGATTTTGTTCTTTTGTTTTTGTAGCCACCAGTCTGGTGACAATAAAAAATTTTTTCTAGGTTAGTTTCCCTGGTCCTTTCTTAACAGTACCATTGTCAATTGAAAAAAATTCAAAAAGCCTTCCTAATTCATTTTCTTTTTAAATAAAAGAGATGGAATTTCTAATGAATGTAACTCTAAAGTACAAAGTAGTTTAGAAAGATTTAAGGTTCTATTTCTAAATAATTTCTCATCAATGCAAAAAATCAGTCAAGAAACAAAATATGTCAGATTATAAATATAACGAAGCTATAACTAAGCTAAGCATAACTATAGTTAAGCTATCTTGTTAGAATATGTTCTTAGCCATTGTATTCACAATAACTATATGATAATGAGTTGGACATTCTGAACTATGGTGTTAGTACTCATAAAGAAATTGTATTGGATTCAATGAGATTTACTCCAGGGATTACAACTTTCTGTTAATTCCTTGGAACTTTTCATTCATTATTGAATAATAATATAAGTTTTAAAAAATGGGGAGAATACTTTTGGTAATATTTCTACAAAACGGTACTAAATAATAATTTTACTGACGCCTGTTCACCGCCTTGAGTCCCGGAAGGGAAAAAGGCGGTATATAAATCTAATAAATGAATGAATGAATGAATGAATGAATGAATGAATGAATGAATGAATGAATGAATGAATGAATGAATGAGATAACCATCTGTCTGGTGTAGGGTTTCCTGCCTAGGCAGGGTGTTGGACTAGAAGACCTCCAAGGTCCCTTCCAACTCTGTTATTCTATGTTCTAACCTAGCTTTGTAGCAGCAGAATGGTAGCACAACTGTTAAGTCTTATACAACAGCAAAGGCATTGATTCTTGCTGTGTGCAGTGCAATAGTAAAGACAAACTTTGGGAGTAAAGCAGAAGTACAAAATAATTCCTCTTGCAGATGGCATCATTAGCAGACAATTTCCTGATAACTCAGCTGATAATCAACAAAGTATTTGTGCATCAGTTAAAAAAGAAAAAGTAAAATGTATACAGTCCAAGAAAATGAGGCAACAGACACGGGGAAAAAGTTTCATTGATTGATTTTGATTGATTGTGTGCTATCAGATCAGTCTTGATTCTTAGCAACCACCTAGAGCAGGGGTCCCCAACCCCCAGTCTTCGGACTGGCAGTGGGTCACCACATGCAAGAAACTGGGCCACGCAAACAAGCAAAGCCTCATCTGCAGGCTGCAGGTAGCACCTGAAATCACAATCCCTCTGGTCCACGGAAAAACCTGTCTCCATGGAAACAGTCCCTGGTGCCCAAAAGGTTGGGGTCCACTGATCTAGAGATTTTTCCAGGAAGATCTATCCTCAATCTGGTCCTTTCAATAACGCACCCATTGCTACTGTAACCACTGTAGCCTATACACCATGCTGCTTGATTGTTGTTTTATTCTTCTCTTTCCTTTCCCCTATCCCAATATTATAGACTTCTTCGGAGAGCTAGGCCTTCACGTAATGCATCCAAATATTATTAGCACAAATACAATCGAGAAATTTTGAAGGCTGCGGATTGATTTGCAGCATCTTTCCTTGAAATTGTAATAGTGTCAACGTGTCTCTCTCTTGAGTTCTATAGGAGCTGCCTGTGGTACCAGCTCACTATACTTTCACCCAGGGCCTACTTGCCTGGGGTTATGAGTTTTCCCATGATGTGGTCAAGTGAGGTTCTTGCTTAATAACCTAAGCAGTTATGGTGGCAACTGGGACAGCTGGGATTGCTTTCGCTAAGCAATGCAGTCAAGTGACATTGTGTTTGATGACCTCATCACTAAGTGACAGAAAGTCCATCCCAAATGCCATGAAAGCTTGATGACTACCTATAATTATTATACATCACAATAAGAATAAATATCACCAACATTGGGAAAATACCCTCTGTTAAAAACATCAGATTATGCCTGTGCATGAAAAGATCTAATGTACATACATTCATTAATTGTTTATAATTGTAGACAAATCAACAGAAAAAGTGAGCTGACTAAACATGTTAAAATTATCCTAAAAAACAAATGAGAGTTCTAAGATCCATCTCATCCTGGGCACACACACCCCCTTTTTTTTTGAACCATTACCTTCTGGCAGACGGTACAGGACAATAAAAACAAGGACAAATAGGCTGAAAAACAGCTTCTATCCCAGAGCAGTAACTATATTGAATTCTATTGTATAGTGCAATATTAATGCAATATCAGGGGTTTCAATTCAATTGTATAGAATGTGGATGTGTATTTTTGTTTTATTTTAATTTTTTTATGTATAATGTACACTGAAGATGGCATTTAATTTTGTTGTACAAGATGCAATGAAAATAAAATAAATGAATTAAACTAATTAAAGTGCTAATCTGCAGTATATTTCCTGATTGCTGGTTCCTTTACTCTTAATACCTAATCATAAAAATGATATGTTAAGGACCATATCAGCATCTTTATTGTCAATTCTTGTGCTGGTTTCTTTTAATTTTGTAATTAGTTTGACCTTATTTAATCTAGTTCAGTTTTTTGACTGTGCACCTTGATCTTTATCACAAGAGGTTCATTTGCATCAGAGCAGTATCACCACCATAATGCATGTTACTTAAGTTTCCTCTTCTAAGTTTAAAATTATGCTTCTTCCAGTTTTGTTTATATGCCATCAAGTCATTGTTGTCTCCTTAAAACAATATTTTTTTTTCATACCTTCCACCATGCATTCATCATCTTGCCACTGACTGTCCTCTTCTTCTCTTTCTTTCCACCTTTCCAACATTACAGACTTCTCCAGAGAAATAGACCTCAATAATTATTCAACATTTTTTTCTTTTTATAACCCTGTAGTCCCTTAATTCAGAGTAGAGTAGGGGCGACTGGATGGAGATGAACATTCTCTGGCCAGATGCTCTTCCTGATGCCTTTATTAAGCATATAATGTTGAATAAATTAGGGGATAGATCAGGGGTGAAATTTACTTACCTTCCCTACTGGTTCGCAAATGTGTGCATGTGCATCCATGGGCGCGCTCGCTTTGCTAGCACACACCATTGTCCATGCATGCGCAAAGCCTTCTTTGCATGCTCAAAGCCTTCTTCACATGTGCAAAGCCTTCTGCACAAACTTCAAAGGCCACCCTGGGATGGATAGACCCTTGTCTTAATCTTTTGCCACCTGTGGGCCATGTTCTGTATATAGCATGGTTTCTGTCCTGTCTGAGGTTTTTAAATTAAATATTTTGGGATTCTTATTTTCCTAAAGACTTCATATGGTCAACACAATCAAAGGCCTTACTATAATCAAGAAAACCAACATTAATAACAATATCAATAGCGTTTAGGCTTATGTACTGGTCAATAGTGCTTTACAGCACTCAGGGTGGTTTACCATGTAAGAATTATTTGCATATTTTCCCCAACAATCTGGCTCCTCATTTTACTGACCTCAGAAGGATGGAAGGCTGAGTCGATCTTGAGCCCTGTCAGCATCGAACGCCAGACTGTGGGCTGAATTTGCCTGCAGTACTGCACTTTAACCATTGTGCCATCAGGGCTCTTAACATTAACTTTTAACATTAAACATTAACTTCTTTTTGGTATTCTTTTTTTCTTTCCTTATTTATTTTATTTTATTATAAAATTTATTGGTTGCCCATCTTACCATAGGGTAACTCTGGGTGGCTTACAGTCATAAAAATATATCTATATATGTACAATTAAAACATAAATAATTATAATCAAACCTAAGGACACATTGGGAGGTGGGAGGCAGAGTGGGGGGAGGTGGAATATGTTGTTATCTAGCATGCATGAGCTGTAATATCTGTTTCCTCAACATTTTCAAAAATTAGCTTGAACCTCTGGTATTGCCCTCTCAGTGTAGGACTCTAATCTGTATTAGATAATTCTAAGCATTATTTTGGATGCATGTACAATTAAAGATACTTTGTTGTAACTTGTACTCTGCTAAATCTCATTTCTTTATTTGTGATCTATAGACTGTCCTCTTTCAATCTTTGGCCACTGTTGGTTTATATGGATATGGCTTAGAGTTTAAATTGTTGCATGTACTACCTGTTGGGTATTATAAACTATGATTTCTGTTTACACAGTGTGTGAAAAATATCAGTGGAAGTTATTTCATAAGCCATAATTAAGCCAAGGTTTAGTGCAATTGTAAACTTGTCCCCATGTCTCTAATGTGTAAAAACCTCCCATGTGTTCACTCCTGGTGATGTAATGGTAATGTAAATCAACTCTAAAAGAAGGCTAAAACTACTGTTATTGAGATGAGCTATAATAACAGAGCCTTGTTGCAATCCTGATTGTTTTGTATCTCCTCTCCTTGTACTTCAATGAACTGCTTCTGAATATTATCATATTTTAAAATATGGCTCAGGCTCTTTTGCCTAGGACATGGTTCTTGCATATTTCCCTCAATGTCATCTTCCTTACTCACTGCAATAGCTGCCTAAAATAATTAATTTTGAATAAGTCAAAAGAAAGTAAGCTGATTCTTTAGGGACTAGATGCCTTATCAGACTTCTATTCTCAAAAGATAACATGGTCAATATTGCATACTGTTGCATACTTAGTTGAGGGGAGGCTGAGGTGCCATTTCCTTTTTTCATCTCAAGCACCACAAGCAGCAAAGTACTTTGGGTGCATTTACACCCTTATAAAACATTACTATACTTTGGTCAACATTAATACTCAACCAATACAGAAATTCACTGTATTAACATTCTCAAAACTGAGCAGTGTGGGGATAGGGTGTTCTTTCTTAAAAATATTACAGTGTGGTCCTTTTTTAGGGAAAAAGATTGATCCATGGCACAGTTAAATCTATATAAATAAATATATTTATAAATAAATGTAAAATTAAATTTTATTATACGGTAAATTTTATTTTAAGTTCTTATGATTAGGCATAAAAATAATTATTGATTCACTTGTAGTTCCCACCAAGAATATTGTTAATGCATTTAGTTATTAGAGATTTTGGCCAATGGGAGTGGAACTTTGTCTCCAAATTAAATACTCCTCCCCTGGATGTCAGTGAGAGAGCAAAGAGGAAGAGAGAACTTTTATCTCCGTTATGACACCTTGGAAACTTTTAGCTTCTGCAAGAGATACATTCTTAACTAAGACTGTGATCCTATATCTATTAATTGAAACTGCTTACTGGGATACACTGGATGGTAGGTAGGAGGCCTGGGCAATTCTACTTTTCTGTATCATTTTCTATCACATAATTTCTATGGACCTATTGGGAAGTTAAACCCCAGCTTCGACAATACACATTCCTTCAGAATAGGCAAGCACAAACAGAAAACTAATCTGGGGTTATCATCCAAACATTTAGATAAGGAATATATTTTTCAACCACCACTTGGGTTCAAGAAATCTAAAGCAGCCTTCCCTTTTTAGGGAATATTTTAAATCTTCAGTGAAAATAAATTAATTCAGCTGGGAGAAATCAGAGCTCTTTCCTGACAGCCATTTTGTAATGAAAGGGAATTGTTTTCATGATACTATAAGCCAAAGCGGCTTTTCTAAGATTGACATGAGGACCCTGTTGCAGGCGCCATCTCCCACTCCCCCCACCCTGACCAAGATGGGAAGGCTGCCCAGAATGAGAAAAGCTCCCTGAGCACATGATCTCGCCGAAATCGCCCATTGATGCTTGAGAAGCTCGCTGATGTCATGCTAGTGAGTCCCCCTGGACCTTGAATGGAAGAGCCTTTTCCCACAGGCCCAACTGCTCGTGCACACAATCCTCTTAGGGAACATTAAAAAGCTCCTGCTCTCCAGCATGGCCTTTACTAATCTGGTGTACCCCTGATGTGTTGGGATGCAGGGAGTTACTGGCCCACCCACCTGGCACCCCCAATTGAGGGTAGCTTCTTTTGCCTTCCTTCCAGGATGATTCAGGGAATGCCGTTTGCCCAGCACCGTTCCCTCGCCCTCTCCTCTTACCTGTAGTAACGATCATCCTTGTAAGGGGTGAGATCTTCTTTGATCTCCTTATAAGTCTCTTTGATCCTTTGGTAAATGTGCTTGAGCTCGCCGCAGAGCGGGTTTTCAAAAGCGGGATAATCGCCCTCCATTCCGCCCCCTGATATTAGAAAGCTCTCCTGCTCCAGTCCCTTGACGTCGATCCCTTCCTTCGCTCAGCCATGAAGCCCCCTTATTCCTGTGCCCCCCAAAACTCTCCGGGCTGTCGATAGGGCCATCGAAAGGCCACTGAGATGATCCGGGAAACTAGCGCTGGAATAAATCCGCCTCCCTCCGTGCTTCTCCCTCTGCCTCGGTCGCTCCTTCTCAGCGAGCAGAGCGCCGCCCCTGGCGCGGAAAGGAGTTTCGTGGGAAGCCGACGCTCGGCCTGCACTATCTCTGGGAGCTGGGGGAAGAGGGACTTTGGAAAGGCAGACGAGTGGAAACAAGGCTGACAAAGGCCGCGATAACTGAACCGAGAAAATTATGCTAACCTTTCGCTCTTTCTTTCAAGCCTTGAAAGCCTTAGGATTCCCGAACTGGGCCGCATTATGGGGGAGGGAAATCAGCACCAAGGATAGCGCCGAGGAATCCTGTCTCAGCACGGACGCAACGGACCTTCCTGGGCGTTTAGAGTCAAGGGGAGGACGCCCTTGTTTGTTTCCCACTCCACCCCACCCAATCCCTTGAAATACAGCCATACGAGGATTAACCTCCCATCGCAGCCTTTTCAGTCGGTTGTTGATGGTTTCGTGTTTGTCCTTTAGTCCTTGCTTGTTTTACCCAAAGAAATGTCGTTTGTGCTGTTACTGGCTTAGTGCTTTCCTGCAGTTTTCCAGAATGTAGTTGAAAAAGACTGCAACTCGGTTGAGGACTAGGATTGACAGGTTAATGAGCTATGTAACTTTAATCTGGGCTCTTGCTAATTACCTGCGCTAAGAATCTCCCTCTCCACCCCACTCCAACAATATTTTATAACCTTTCCGAGGGGAGTATTGTAGTATTCTTAGATATGCTTGAATTATACAATAGTTTGCCTCTTTTGAACAATGCCCATATACATATTTTGAAGAAATTGCAAAATTATTTGAACATGCTGAAATTTGGAAATAAGGAATCTCTTCGTTCAATTCCATCACAAACACTTTCACTTCTCATATTTATTATTTGGGTTTTTGTGATATTCTTAGATTTAATTCAGGGTTGGATTCTCTTCTGCGTCTTATTTTTGGTGAGAAAATCAAATAAAGTGTGCATTTTATGTTAAGGCTTTTTATATCACAATAGCAACATACAACAAGGTGCTCCTTCACCTGCTATTATTTTTTTAGGAGTAGGTGTCAAGTTTCAATTCCTTGACATTAAACCTGATTTTAAAAGAAGGAATCTAGAACTAATATTGTCTTAGGAGCTAAGAATGCAGGGTTACAACTCTCTGTAAGAGAAGGAAACTGGCTGTTATCCAAAATTTGATTATGACAAATTATCATTATAAAATGTCTAGGTTGAAATTTTGCAGGAGTGTCATCATGTCTGACCAGTGGGGAGATTAGAATGGGTCATGGAAGTCCATTAAGTCATTAGGAATAACTAGCTAGTGTAAATATTCAAACTTTTCAGTCCAACTTAAAGCATTGGAAGATGAAGATAAGCTGCTCAATAAGAGGCAAAACCACATCAGAGAGTCTCTAGCTTGCAAAAAATTTAATAAGCAACACCTGGACAATTCTTACAGTTTCAAATCATCAAGGATATTAGGGCCACCAACCCAATCTCAATCATGTAGACAGTCAAAAGTTGGAACAAATCACATTATTGAAGGGAAACCACTTAATGCTTTCTAGATATCTTCTCCACAATCTATTACACAGAGCACATAACAGGAGAGGCAAATTAGGGCACGGTTCATAATTACAATGAAAATCAGATCCGAATGGAAGATTTTTCAAAAAATGAACCAATTATTTGAAAGGGCCATTTAAAAATATAGGTGCAGCAATCAGAGAAATATATCGATTTCTCTGCAGAACTGAAGAGTGTCATGCAAGTTACGCATGTTTAGGAAACTTACATTATCTAAGCACATACTGTTGTAAAAACATGGAGAAAACTGAACCCCAAGATGAAGCAAAACAAAGAAAAAAACCCCACAAAACTCCTGTTCCTCAAATAACAATACAAAAAGAAATAAAGCAGATAAATTCAAAAACATTTATCAAAATTAAAGTACCCGAATTATGCATTTTTATTAACAAATGCATTTTTCAATAAAGACCACAGTGCCTCAACCAAAGTATATCCCCATGCAATTCTGTAATACAAAAGTTGCATCTACAGCGAACAGCAAGTTTTAAAAATTCTTCACCACAAAGAAGAGGGGAAGAACAAAACTCGGGAGAGGGTGGACACAAAGTAGAGAGAGAGAGAGAGGATAATTTGAAGATCCTCTTAACTCTTCAATATATTTCAGTCAGGGGTGAGATGCATATAATGTATTCGTTTAGAAAACTCAAACTGTATCTGTATTTAGACCTGAATCAGATTCTACTCCCTCTGTACTCCTATATTATTTGGAAATAGTATGCAATAAAGGCCCACAACTGCAACATGGAAAGCTGTCATTAAAATTACCCGTTTTAATGGTTCCGTTTTTCCAATTGTATTTTGAAACAATTGACTTGGAAAATTCTTGTTATACCATTGAATTTCTAACTAGCTCTATGGCTATAACAAGCAGGGATCATCAGCTGAATGATTTCACTGGCTGCTTCTTAGTTTGAGTGCCCACTGGATAGAAGTTTTGCTACAAGCAAGAAAGACAATTGTAGTAGTACATTGGTCCTAAAGAGCTGGAAGGAACAGAAGAGGTAACAACCATTTCTCTTGTCTATCCTATTCATTTCTCTCATAGGAGTCACCTAATACAAAAATAGAGGTCAAATGCCAACATATGCTGAATCATGGAGAAAGCTAGGGAGTTCCAGAAAAACATTTATTTCTGCTTCATTGATTATACTAAAGCTTTTGATTGTGTGGATCACAACAAATTGTGGCAACTTCTTAAAGAGATGGGAGTATCAGTATTTGTTTCTTGAGAAACCTATTTGGGGGTCAAGAAGCAACAGTGAGAACTGGACCCCGGAACCACTGATTGGTTCAAAATTGAAAAAGGAGTTCAGCAAGGCTGTATACTGTTGCCCTCCTATTTAACTTATATGCAAAGCAAATCATGAGAAAGGCAGGGCTAGATGAATCAAAAATTGGAATTAAGATAGCCAGGAGAAATATCAACAACCTCAGACATGCAGATGATACCACTCTAATGGCAGAAAGTAAAGAGGAACTAAAAAGCCTTCTGATGTGGGTGAAGGAGGAGAGTGCAAAAATTGGCTTGAAACTCAACATTAAGAAAACTAAGATCATGCCAATTCCTGGCAAATAAATGGGGAAGAAATGGAGGTAGTGACAGATTTTATTTTCCTGGGCTCCAAGATCACTGCACATGGGGACTACAGCCAAGAAATTAAAAGATGCTTACTCCTGGGGAGGAAAGCTATGGCAAAGTTAGACAGCATACTAAAAAGCAAGTCATCACCCTACCAACAAAAGTATGCTATGGTTTTCTCAGTTGCAATGTATGGTTGTGAAAGTTGGACCATAAGGAAGGCTGAGTGTCAAAAAATTGAGGCCTTTGAACTATGGTGCTGGAGAAGAGTCCCTTGGACTGCAAGGTGTTCAAACCAATCAGTCCTAGAGGAGATCAAGTCTGACTGCTCTTTAGAATGCCAGATTCTGAAGATGAAACTGAAATACTTTGACCACTTAAGGAGAAGGAAGGACTCACTGGAGAAGAGCCTAATGCTGGGAACGATTGAGGACAAAAGAAGAAGGGGACATCAGAGAATGAGGTGGCTAAATGGAGTCACTGAAGCAGTAGGCATGAGCTTAAATGGTCCCCAGGGGGATAGTAGAGGACAGAAAGGCCTAGAGAAAAGTTGTCTATGGGGTTGCGACAGGTTGGACATGACTTCGCAATTAATAACAACAAATACAAAAACTGATTCTGATGTTATTTTTTTTCTTTCTTTAAATTTATAGATGCATATGAGAGCTGGGTTTTTTTTTAATGTGTGCAACCAAACACTGTGAACAGGACAGACAAAATACTCTGCTGCTTCACTTCATTTGTCTGATTACCTGCCATGCCATTAAAAAATTATTGGCCAACGAAGGTCTATATTTACATACATAGTGGGGGAAAAAGATAGATAAAATGAGCAATGATCAACCATACAGGCATGTTACATTATACCTAAATCTCCCTAGGTAATTGGCAAAGGTGACCACTAATTGCATGTTTTATAATTATCTCACTCCTAGAATGATTCAATCAAGTTTAAAGGCATTTTCCCCAAACTCCCAAAGAATATCTTGCATATGCAGGTCTTGATTATCAAAGAAGGAATAAGCCAGGACAACACAGGTCTTAATGTATATTTTACCGGTGCAGGATATTGCAAATACTTTCTCTGAAGGGGGCAGGATTTATTTATTTTATACTTCATTTATGTGTATCCATCTTTTCTTATTCAAAATCCATATATAGTACAGCATAGGATTCTTATCTAGGCAACATTTAATTCAGCAATGCTTAGATTTATTAATGTTTGTGTCAAGTGCCTTCAAAATGTACTGAGCCAGCTTGCTAGTCAATCCGATGAGAGGTTCTATTGTAATACTACCATAACTCATTACTCATTAAATAAAATGACTCAAAAGCACTAAATTTTGAGTAAAGTCTTGAATCCAGTGAGGCATAGAACTACCAAAGTTACTCAAAGAAGCCTAAGAGTTAAGCTTAGTGCTGAAGGATTTCCTCTACTATAGTATTTCCTTACCAGTACTCCATTTTAAGTTTACGTTATTTGGTCTTTCCAGTTTCATAAACACAACAAAAACAATCCCACCAAAATACTTCTAACATTTTCAAAGACTTCCCTTCCAATAAAATATTTGTGGTAAAACTCAAGATTCTATATTCTCATGGAAACATATAAATACTATGTAAAATATATGAAAAAGATATTTTTTCAGTTTTTTAACCCTGCCTTTATTATTTGTAAATAACTCAAGATGGCCAACCTATCTACTATTCCTTCCTCCTTCTATTTTCCCCATAACAACTCTGTGAGGAGAGTTGGGCTGAGAGTGTGTGACCGGCCCAAAATCATCCAGCTGGCTTTCATGCCTAATATAAGACTAGAACTCACAGTCTCCTGATTTCTAATCTGGTGCCTTATCCACTAGACAAAATAAAGGGGTGGAAATTATCACAGATTTTATTGTAATGTTAGGTAGAGTTTGAAAGAAATTATAAGACTTGTATCAGTCCAATAAAAAAAATTTAATGCCTTGTATAAACCTGTGTTCCCTTTCAGCTACTTTATATGTAGTATCAAACCATTGCTGTTAGTAATTTACTTTGCAGTTGTTGTTGTTTTCTTTCTTAAACATCAACTCATAGAACACTTAGTATTCCTGCATTTGGTTTTCTTTATTCATTTGGGATGGGAGTTGGGGGTTTTCAGAAATTAGATTGGATCATAGTTAACATGTTCAGAAGTCATTATAGTTAAAACAAAGTAGTCTGGTGAGCCCTTTTCTCATTCATTAAGTACTAATGGTTTATTTATTTATGGCATCACTTCAAGTAGCACTGTAAGTCTGACTAACTAGATTTTGTCTCTCCTACAAGCCCTAAGGGTGATGCTAGTTCAAAATTACTGTGGGACATTAACAATTGGCTACTATAAGTTATATAGTATCCAAGATCAGATTTAGAACACCAATCAAGTACCGTGAATGAATGTCAAATGCAATTTGTTGGTCAAATCTTAGACATGCCTAAAGACTGGCATTCAAAAATTGCACATTGGATACCTCCTAGAGGAAACAAAGCCAGCCTCAGAAAGCCTAGCGCCAAACATTTAAGGAAGATCTTAAGATTATTAATGTCTCTTGGGATGAAGCTAAAGATGTTGCAAACGATCAAAATTGCTGGAAATCATTTACTACCCAATGTGCTTCTGCACAGGACCAGATGATAATGACTCAAAATGTCAAATGCTGACACAAGCTCTGAACATGCCATTCTTGTTTCTGGGTTTTGTATCTGTCTGTCCATCTGATCTGTCTTATCCATCCATCCATCCATCTACCTACCCACCCACCCATCCATCCTATTTCTGAACCATCCATATCCCTCAAGAAAGAGTTCTGAGCAGTGTCTTTGTTGTATTTTGTATGAAGCTATGTGTTTCCATGATGCAAAGTATATGATACTGCCAAATCCCACAAGTCAAGATTCTCAAGAACCTTCAGAAATGGAGCAGCATATAAAATAATATATACATTATCAAGTTTTATATAAATTAAAATAATCATTTCCAATTAAAGGTTTCTTATAGGCCTAAACATAATCCTCAATTTCACACTGTAAACCAAATATACTGTAATTATATTTGTTTATTAGGCATTACTTCAAACCAAGGAATGTTGGAGGCAATATCCAAATGCAGGAATGCTGAAGATGATATCTTAGAGGGGAATGGCCATTGTCAGTAAATCCAAACGAGAGGGTGTTCAAAATAGTCTCAGAATATAATGGCGAACTTTACTGTAAATGTCAGTTGTTAAATCTTTCTCAGCAATTTCTTCAGGAGCAAAATCAGTATTTCTCTACCTTGGCAACTTTTAAGATGTGTGAACTTCAATTCCCAGAAATCCTCAGCCAGCATGTTTATTGGAGAATTCTTGAATTCCACATATCCTAAAATTGCTTAGGTTGGGAGACATTGCTTTAGATTGAGAATATTTAGACATGGAAAGATCTTCTAGAAAAAAAGCAATTTATGCTATTGGAGAATGGAAAATTGCAGCAGTTTGCTAAGGGGAGATGGTTGAGCAAAAGAAATCATTTTTTATTTTTTTGGGTGGCACTCCCAAAATGTGCAAATAGCCAAGGAAGAGGAGTCTGATTGTTTAGGACAATAAAAACAAAACGGTATGTAACTCTTGTTTTAGGCATAATGCATCATATGTACGTGGATCAAAAATCTCAGGGAATCTTTCAATGTCACTGCATCTCTGCCCTGTCAAAGCTTCTTTCCAGCTTATTTTTAATCTGTTCAAGTCATCAAAAGTTACCCATCTCTCCTCTGGAATTAGAACTGAGTAAGGATCCAACAAATGAGAGTGGAGCAGGACAGCAAGGAGATGAATTCTGCAGCTTTCCAACTCGTATTGGATCCTGCCTTCCATTCCTAACTGCTAGTCCTGCTTACTGATTGATAAGATTTGGATTCCAATAGGGTTGGACTACATCACAGGTTTCTGAATTACAATCTGTCTAACCTTTATATTGTTTGTGAGGACTGACTTATTCTCCCTTCAAATAGGAGGGGGGGGGGGAATACAGCGTTCAGGAAACAAAATTGTTTTCGCACCAAAACTCGTTGCCAAGATGGTATCTTCCTATTAATAAAAATGTGTGCTTTGCAATTGGTGTTATTCAGAGTGATGAATTTAGAAAGATGGACTTTCTACATTAGATATCATAAAAAGGTGTCTGATGGATATAGCAAGAACTGCATTCTAAAATAGTTTTTACATGACTCAGAAGCCTTATTAAAAATCTCTTGTCCAAGAACAACCATCATCTGATCTACAGACATCTAACAAAGATGTAGCTGTTAGGAGAGACACATAAACCCTCTTGATTGGTCAGAACCAGGGTTGCTGTTTCATTCATTTATTTCTTTTATCAGACTTACTTCTGAGCTTTGAACAACTTGAGACATAAAATTGAACAGGTGAGACCTTTATTATTCAATAAAGTTATCTCTTTGGATGCTTTGCTCAAAGAATGCAGCTAATCTTGGGTCCCAAAGAGCTGCTCCCCAGAATTAGAGGATCCCTTTCACCAGGGACCTGTACTACAAAGAAGAAGTGGGCAAATGTTCCTCTGGGTCAAGAAGAAGGGACAGTCTGAGCCTAGATACCTTTGGTTCCAAGCCAAAAAGCCAATGACCTTGGACAAGAAATTCAAAACAAGAAAGAGAGGAAGGCAAAGCTGTTGGTACATGGCCTGTATCTTGCAGAAAAAGACAAGGTTAGGGGTATTTTGAATCTACTATATTGGGACTAGATAACTTTTTTGTTCTGCTTCTTTGTCTGATGAGTGGTTCCAATAAAGGAATATGCTTATTTCCCACCCCCACCTGCCAATACCTTTCCCCCAAGGACTCTGCAAATACGATGATTGTCTAGGGCTGAAAAGTACAACATGGGAAGCTACCAATTTATACTTTTGTGTTCTGTGATCATCCCATGTGGTTGCATTAAATTGACAATACAAAATCCTGAGAAATGCCCCTTTTGTATAGAACTATTATTTTTGCAACTTTAAGCCTTTTCATTCTAAAATGGAAATAATAGTGGATGAAGCCGCTGAAGCTAGGGATAATGCAAGAAGTGAACAGCAATTTCAGTTCCTCCAAATTTCCCACTCCCTACTTATTCCTTTGTTAATATAATTTGTTTCTACTAAATAATAAAAGAAGTCTACTATGTACTTATGCCACAAGTGTGCAATTAAAAAAAATTTAGTTGTGGGAAATATGGGACATAACATTTGGATTACTTATGACCAAACTGGTTTCTGTATGCTTTTCCTTCTAGATAAAACTTCTGCATAAGTTACCAACAAGAAAAATGTTGTTGTTTTCCTGAAATCTGCAGCATTTCATGGAAGCTGTTTTGGTTTGCACACTCAAAGCCAAGAAAATAGGAATCTAATGTGCTCATAAAACAGTCACATGTACACCCCCCCCCTTAAAATAATCTCTTTTGGAATATCTGTCATAGGTTTTGACACATTATAGACAATTTATCAAGGAAAAATAATATCTCTCGCGACCCAAAGTTAAATAAAAATACTATTACATTCTCCCTCTGCTTTGACTTTCAAATAATTTATTGGGGCACTGTCACTCCAATTTATTGCCAAATGGTCATATTCAAATTGAATAACAGAGAAAAAGGAAGTTTTCTCCACCTCTGATTTTATTTTGCAACCAGCACAGATTCAGCTGGATATAAACCAGGAACCTTCTGATTTACAATTTAGCATCCATCCTTAGTGGAATTCATACAGCAAGAATAGCAAAAGAAGAGGAAATTTACTCCAGTGTAATACACTAGTTTTGATCTTATCCTGTTAGATATCAAGTTTTCCCCATAATAGTTCAACAGTAACCACAATATTGTTTGGATTGTTAACTATCTCAGCTTGATTTCCTCCAGTGAAACCTTAAGATGATCCCTTTCTACAGTCTGCTTACGTGCATCCATTCTTAAATCTTAGCCAAATGTAGCTAAATCTAGCTATCCTTAACTAATCTTAGCTAAACATACCTACACCAATCCAAATGCTGGATCCTGATCTGATTTTGGTTTGCTCAAGACGCCAATCTGACCTGTTGCCTATAATTCACAAAAAAGTGCTCCAGTTTTTGCCAATAGTCTTCTGGATTAGTACTAACAATGTTGTGGAACTCCAATTGCTCAAAAGTTACATTTTTATTTATTTCGTTTGTAAACATTGTTAAGTGAGGACCAGAAGATGTAGCTCCTACTTAAATGCCACACCAAGTCATATGTATCCTACATTCATACAAAAATCAATACAAATATTTCAAAACAACATGTATCTGCATGCCTCATTCCCTGGCCTCCCCCCTCCNNNNCCCTAGTTTTTACTGTCTGGTACAGACTCATAATCCAGATCACAGATCACAATGAAAAGGAAGAGAGAGAAGAAAAAAAAAACCTCACTAGCTTCTTCAACACAGCATCTTTTGCAAACTAACCCCAAAGTAATAGCTTTTCTTTTGAAGAATATTTTAGAAATTAGATATGGATTTCCAACAAATCTCTCTCATGCCTACAGAGCTCAGCTATCTGGGAAGAAACACATGTCTTCAAGTATATTATAGCCTTCTTGTTCTTTTTTTTTTTGCTGTTATAATTGATGTAAATAATACCAACAAGTTCAAAGTGAGGGACC
>JANHFK010007686.1:43337-53622 GCA_036250565.1 Sibynophis collaris | reverse complement strand
TCCGTGATGGTCGAGCAGGGCACTTTTCTGAAATCAAACCACCTGAGATGGAATGACCCAAATATCAACTATAAACAACCAACGACAGAAGACAGGAGTTCAATCTGAAGCATTTTCAGAATGACATGGAATAACATTAGGTCATCCATAAGACTCAAAAGCAACAGTTTGGAAAACCACAAGAACTTTGCACAAACCTACGGAATTTATGAATTCCATGATTCAGAGCAACCATAAGCCAAGCCATCTAGCCACAATACGGCCATAGTTTATACTATTGGGGCAGAAGTCCAACAAATTCCATCATAAAATGTAAATAAAAATTCCCAAGCAAAACTCCTTCCCTGTGTTCTCTGAGTCAACTTACGCTATCTATAGAAGAGAAGCACAAAATTATTACTTTACTGCCTAAGAGAGGAGATTGAAATCGATGCTCGAACACTGTTATGGCCACTAAAGTCATCCCATATCTCTCTGTCTATAGAATCAATAAACATCTATCTGCTAGAGCAGCTAACAGCAGGATTCTGATTGACTCACTGCCTTGTACATGAAATACAGGGTGCAATTACTATTAAGCACTTGAGAAAATAAATGCATTTTGGGCTTGAAGCTCAATGTGTTAGCAATTATGATAATGATTTTTTTCCCGTTCTGGAACCCTTCGGTTCTCTCACAATTCTCTCTCAGGTACACTATTCTGAAAAATTTGTGAATTGTAAGAAAAAAAATAAAGATGAGAGGGAACTTAAGAGTTACATGTTAACATTTTTATGGCACGTGGAGCTAAATGGGAGTCATTGGTCTGGAGCTAAACAGAAGAGTCATCAATAACTGCAATATGAAACAAACAAAATGTTAAAAGGTTATGATATTTATGGAGCTAATTACCAAGCACATCTAAATTATATTAAAGTAACCAAAATATCTTTACAATCCCCAAGGCATGTCACAACTTTTCAGCACCCCTACTGTTTGGAAATTGAAAGTTGAAAAATTTGACAAGCCCTACATAGTGACAGAAGGAAAATGCAAGACGATTTTGACCAGATTAGATTGTAGACTGAAAATCAGAATTCAGATTCAGAGTGAACATTTTCCAGGATAGCCATGGAATCCCATGCATTTCAATAACTCATATCATGTCAACCTGGTGCCCTCCAAAAGTCTAAGATATTTCTCTCATCATTTCCATTCAGAGACTTTCATATTGTGCTTGCTAATAATAATAGCAATAGCACTTAGACTTATATACCGCTTCATAGTGCTTTACAGCCCCCTCCAAGCAGCTTACAGAGTCAGCATATTGCCCCCAACAATCTGGGTCCTCATATTACCCATCTTGGAAGAATGGAAGGTTGAGTCAACCCTGAGCCAGTCAGAATCGAACGTCTGGCAGTGGAATGCAGTACTGCATTCTAACTACTGCGCCACCAAGTCTCCTCAATAGAGTTGCAATCCAACTCATCTGAATGGTATCAGGGTATGGAAGGCCTGGTCCTGCATTATACAGTATCTGTGGCATGGCTCTGTTTTACATAATTCACCTTTTTTAGTTAGGATCCATTAGCTATCTTTTGAAGTATTCACTGTCTGAGACTTTGTTAAGAAACCTGAATGACACAGATTATTTCCTATTTCCCAGGCACGACAAGTTTGTAATCTGCACTGTATTGTAAATTATTGATTGGGTCTGGATGGTGGAGACATTTGATTATACTGTATAGTAGTATTGCTTTTAAGATGATATAAATATATAATCTAAATTTTGCCACAAGGGAATAATTAAATACTTGAATTTCTAGAACTAATCATTATAGAGGACTCAGTATTCTTTTTATAGTGCTCTGTTGTTTCGGAATTCTGAAGCAAGATTAAATGTGTGATAAATACATGATAAAATGCACAGGACTTCTTATGTCCATTAAACAACTCATATTTTATTTCTTATAGCCCTTCAATTTAATATTTCTACTCCTTCAATATCATATTTCTTTCTTCATTTTTGGAACAGTCTGCCACTAACAAGGGACATAGTTATCTCTCAGCCAGTTGCTTCTACTTTAGTGGAGTTCTCCTATTTGATTGTGTTTGATTGACAATCTAGCAACATGGAGAAGAAGGAATAATCAATTTATTCCATTCCCTAGCTCTGTTAGAGGCAGATACTCATGTCGCACTTGTAAGGTTCCCATTCTAATTCCCCTTTAGTCGAAGTTAGTTTAAGGAATCTAAATAATAAGAGTCAGGAGGGTTCCACCCCGCCGACTGATAATCTACTAACACATTTCCCCAAAGATTATTACAATCTGTCTTTGTTGTTTTCATCGTTCATGTAACACATGATTTCTAAACTCATTGTAATGTGAGTCAGCAATGACCAGGAACAGTAATTTGAAAATGTTATGCTGCCAGAGCAATGGGCACGGTGAGCTAGATATTGTGA
This sequence comes from Sibynophis collaris, assembly GCA_036250565.1. Lineage (NCBI taxonomy): Eukaryota > Metazoa > Chordata > Lepidosauria > Squamata > Sibynophiidae > Sibynophis > Sibynophis collaris. The sequence goes on along the minus strand of JANHFK010007686.1, from coordinate 51,176 downwards.
GTAAAAGGGGGACAGTATGAATTGTAGATATTATGGACATGGTTAGGGAAGTGTTTTTTTTCAATTATGGTTCCTGGTTCTTTTCAATGTATAATTTTACTTTAATATTATATAAGATATTAGAAAGTTGACTTTCAGCTATCAAATAATCAGGCAATTTAACTCCTTACTCTGTAGCAGTGCTTCTTACCCTTAGCAACTTTTAAGAGTTGTGGACCTCAACTCCCAGAATTCCCCAGCAGCAACTTTCTGGGAGTTGAAGTCCACATCTCTTAAAGTTGCCAATGTTGGGAAACACTGCTCTCTAACATCTCTTTATTATCCACACACAACAGCAATTCAGGATGCATGTTAAAATAAATTCTTGAGCTACTTTTATATATCTCGAAAATAAGACCCTGTCTTATATTTTTGGCACCCCAAAATAAGCGCTTTGACCTTATTTTTGTGGAGGTCTTATTATTTTGGGGCCCATGGAGCAAGACGGGGCTCCTCTTGCCATCTTATCTGATTTCCAGCTCTGTCTCCCTAACCCTAACCAGAGGAAATGATGGGGACCGGCTGCACATGCATTTACATATTTTCGGGTAGGTCTTATTTTTGGGGAAACACAGTAGGTTGGAGAAGACTGTCCCACTACTCAGTAAGATGCCTTGCTGCAAGCACTCTAAAGGGACTCCTGTCTTTTGGTCTATCTACTAGCTGAGAAAGTTGCCACATTTTGTAAAAATTATTATTTATCTTATTTGCTTATTGGCTTGTTTGATTGCTTGATGGAAGACCTGTCTCCCCTTAAAAGTACATTTCACAGCATGATCCCCTACACTCTGTAAATGGACCACATTGATCCAGGAAGTTATGAAGACTTCTACCCATGTGGTACAGCTGCATAAATCTGCTTGTAAACTTTTGACACCAGATAACTTTCCAAAGCACAATATTTTGCTCGCATAGCTTGGAAACAAGCCAATAAGTGCCATGAAGTATTTGCCTCTATCGAGGCTGACACGCAGAAAAAAGGAACTGACTTGGGCCAATACAGAGGCATAGTACGGAGAACCAACTATGCTAAGAGGGGAAAAAAAGTCTGGAGTGTTTATACTATTCCCACCAGTGATGGGTTCCTACCGGTTCGCTCCGGATCTTGCGAATATCAGTGGTGGGAGACTCTGTCTACCTGTTCGGACGTTATCACGGACAGTCTTCGCATGTACAAACTGCCACGTGCACTCCTGTTGTGAACTGGTAGCCAAGGTAAGTGGAACCCATCCCTGATTCCCACCAGTGTCCAAAGGTTGCCAACAAGAAGCTAGTGGACCAGACCTGGCTCTTGAAGCAACATTATTTATGACTCCCATGTTTCATAATATTTTGGTGAACGTGTGAAAAAAAATTGTGTTGCATTTCAATTATGAGAGAAAGCAGCATATTCATACCATATTCTTTTATTCAAAGTTTCTTTCAGTACTAATTCATCCACGTTCAGGAAATGGAAAAAAAGAAATAGGAGAAGGGACCATTCATTTCTCAAGTACTCCAGATCTGAAACCCCTTAAAATTGAAATATTCATGTTTCATACTTAGGGAGCCCCTATTTTAAAACAGAACTTGACCATCCATGAGCAGACAGAACAGGATGAATCCTGAAAACACAGAAACTACTAAAAAACAATGACGTGTTTCTTTGGGGTTCACATTTGTACTTTATATATTTTACACACACACACAAAACACACACTGTATATTGTATGTTTGCAGCACCATCTTCAACACTTATCATATAATGACATTAATTCTGGCTGCCACTGCATGAGAAAGATGTTCTTCAAACATCACTCTAGTCTAGATGCATTCTGCTAAGTTGTGGAGAGCTGAAAACCAGTATCATATAACTGATATTGTTTTAGGGATCTAATGCAAGCAATTCCCTCCTACTCTTCTAGTGAGTCAAAATCATATCAATGGAACACACAATGCTTCATAAGAATATGTCATATTAGCATAATCAATAGAGGTAGGCTTGAACCAAGTTCACCCACTGCTGACTGACTCAGCATCATTTACACACCTGCCAGCTTTATTCTTCTATAGCAAGGCACATGGCACTGTAAAGCAATCTCAGAATGAACCTCCTGTCCTAATTTATATAAACCAGAAGTTTTCCAATGAAAGGAAACAGCAAAGTTGGGAGCAGCAGCCTGTTTCCATTGATTCATCTGACAATGCCATAAATAGTGGAGTTTGCATGTTCAAAATGAAAACCAAATCCTTGGGGTTTTTTCTCTTTGGCTTTCTCTCTTTGGTCTTGGTAGGGAAGTTGTTTTCTCTTACTTGATGGGATATGGGAAGAATAAGGCACCTTGACTTGAGAGAAGTCCTTTCAGTTTGACATTTCATGGAGGTGGAGTGGATCTGTCTTGATTGGCCACTTTGTCTTGCTAGCAAGAATTCTGAACTCCTAATGGAAGCCCCTATAATGGAGAAGAACCTAATGCTGGGAAATGTTGAGGCAAAAGAAGAATGGGACGACAGAGAATTAGGTGGTTGGATGGAATCACTGAAGCAGTAGGTGTGAGCTTAAATGGACTCCAGGGGATGGTAGAGGACAGGAAGGCTTGGAGGAACATTGTCCATGGGGTCGCGATGGGTCGGACAGAGCTTCGTAACTAACAACAATGGAAGCCCCTGTTACTTACAGAAGTGAAGCATTTGCTTCCCCTACCCTCAAGAGAAGTGGGACACTATTTTGCCAAGTTACTTCAGTAGACCTCTTCTAAAATGTGCATAGTTCTAAGGGCCACCTTTTAAATTTTGTTTCAATCAACTCCTTTTTCAATTCAGATAACCAGGATGCAATTGTGTTTATTGTAGTGATGAGATAGACAGGAATCCAGAGTAAAATATAAGATCCTTCAAAATTCTGAGTACTGAAAGGCAATTACTTAAAATAACCTCTCATACTGCAGCTTCTTAACTTGAAGGAACATAATATAAAGCAATCTGGGGATCTGAGATAATTCACTCAAGAAACTTTGATTTTAGAAAGATCCCACAGATGTTGGAAGATCCTCTTTGGGACACCTCTAAAATAAATGTATCAGGAAGAGCAAGAAACTGTTTTAACTGAGGAATATGTTAGTTTTCTCAGGATAAAGACCATTAGAGTTGAATGTCAGAATGTAAGCACAGCTAAAACCGACTAAGTAGTTGGGGCAGAATCTAACAATTATTTATATCTATCTAATAATATCATCCTATCACCACATTAAAAAATGAGTAAATTTTGCTATTCATTATTTTTTGCTAGGACTCTGAGACCACACCCATGGCTTCAGTGGGCTGCACATATTCCTGTTTTAATTGTTCCACTGGTTGAAAGTAAGTTGGAATAGGCTAAGGAAGGCTGGCAGCTACAGATAATCTCTCTCTACTTCCCTTTTGATAAACAAGGAAATCTGGTAATTAATAGCAGTCAAGATACAGATTAGTTTTTGAAATAAGTAAAGTACTTGCCCTTTTGAAATTCGTGCTTATTGTCTTGTGTTTTGGTTCTGAGAATAGAAAATCATGGAAGAACTGATAATGTGAGTTAATCTAGCTGTTCAATGGCTTCAGACAAACAATTCCTTAGTTTTGTGCTTTTGACTGGAAAATGTGTCTAATTAAGCAAAGTATGCACGCAATGTACAATGTGCAAATTCAATCCTTAGCGATGATGTGGAAGAAATGTAAAAATCTAGTTAATATACAAATTATGCCACTCTGTTTGCAGATGTCTTAAACATTCAATGGCCTTGTTAAAAAAAAATGCAAAAATAAATTACATCATTAGAGTTATTTAGAAGAAGAAACAGATGCCAAAATATTGCTATATCCAAATATAAGAAGATATCTTATGAACTAGAACTAAGAATTTAAAAAGAAAAATATAAAGACAAGAATAATTCACCAGGTGTTATTCATCAATAACCGATATCCAGTGGAATATTGCCTTTCATCTTAGGGGAATCAAAGTAGTATGATTCCAACTAGTAACTTTTGATAATCTGATCTTCTCCAAATTTGTGTTATTCATCTTTAAACTCATATAAATTGGTGGCGATGACTAGCAAACGCCATAGTTTATTTATGCATTTTTCATTGAATATTTTTGATTCATATAATATACTCAAAGAGTATATTTGAGTATATTTGAGAAACAGAAAATTCTGTTTCTACAGAATTTGGAAATATTTTCACTTGTTATGAAGATGTGTTGACTCCTGAAAATAAATCAGAGGTCTATAGAGTACTTTTTAAATTAACTTTGCTGATCTCTAACTAGATGACTATGGATTCTAATTGAAGCTACAGTGCCAAAAAGTATGGGTATTGTTGTGGCCTGCCAGTTCAGACGATGAGGAGGTTGGGGAAGAACTTGGCCAGTTCTGGAGCCTGGGGAAGGCTCTGATGGATGCTCAGCGTTGGACACAAAGATAGAGCAAGGGCTGTCCAGCATTTCCCAGCCAGAGAGGCAGCTGCCTTTGGACACAGAGACGAGTGAAGAGGAGGAACAGCTGGGGCCTGTTCCAGATGTGAAAGGTGAACAACAGAGGACAATGAGCTGGCTTGGGAAGCAAAACAAATGTGGATGCTGACTGGCCCCTCCCTGGCTGGGGAATAAATAGGAGGAAAGGGGAGTGGTTTGGTTGTCTCAGACAACGGTTCCCATTTCTGGAAAGTTTGCTCCTTGTTTGTTTCGTGTGACAAAGACTGCCTTGCCAGAACTGAGATTGTCTATTTCTCTGTTTGAACTGTCTTAATTTTCAGCCTCCTGGCTACGAGCTCACAGCCTTCCATTTATCATAACAAGCTGATAAGGACTATTGTTTCAGTTAACTTCTTGCAGGACTCTTGCCTGGACTTTCTGTTGGTGAATGCAGTTAATTCCCAATGTGTAAATAAAGAGAGGTTTTTCTTTGCAGGGAGTCTGTTTCTTGCTTCTGCGAAGGCCGGGTCAGGACAGGTATGTACATGTGCAGAAGGCATGGGTGGGGAAAGAGATAACACAAAATTTGAGAAGATGCTATTAATTTATAAATCTTCCTGAGACTTTCCTGGTGGGTTTAAAACACAATTTCCAGCATAGTGTAGTCCCAAGATATTTGGAGGGCACACTAAAGTGGGTAGGACTGATTTATAAGATATCATTATATAGTCAAAAAAGGCATTACAATATAATACTAGGAGGTAAATGAGTCATACAGAATGTAATGGTAATTTAGCGTCCCTGGCGAACTTAAAATTAAGCGATTCTTGCAGTACAAAATTGCTCCAAATGAATTTCGAGAACACTCCAGCAAGGATGTGAAAATCAATATATAAATGTTGGAGCACACAATACATTGTTTTACCATCACAGTGAGAAGCAGGACAAAAACATACAAACATTGAACTGAGAGAAAAAAATGACCTTGTGGTGGGGAATAATCATCCGAATCTGTGTCACTCTCACTACTGTCTTCCACCAAGAAACTTGGGTAATTCCAGGACATACTAAGGATGCCATCGGACTCATGAAGAAGAACATGTGCCAGCATTCGGCCATGGCAATCCATAACGATAACCTGACCATCAGCAGTACCAAATAAGACCTAGGAAAAAATATACCATCATTAGTAAAGTTGTAAAATAACCAACATTTAAAAGGCTGGAACAACTTTCGACAACATCTTATAGCTCAAATAATCTTCAGATAGTAAAATGCTGAATAGTCAGCATTCATAATGGATATAAACTAAATGCTGCAAGAAACATCTCTATTGGCCTCAAATAAACTCATCACTTGAAAAATGCATATTCCCACTAAAGTCTATCCTACCATAAACAAACCTGCATTGCCAAGAGATAATTTTTCTTCCACAAACATTTAATATTCCCCCTTCTGAAGTTTCTTTTTCCTCTTTGCTGTTTATTCTCTCCTTTAGAAGAGAACATTTGTAGATAAGGGTTGAACTGGGGTGTGTATGTGTCCTTGGTGTTCTCTGAGCTTGGTTGTTTTTTGGCAGATGTTTCATTACCAAACTAGGCAACATTATCAATGCTAGTATAAGGTCCACACAATTCTCTCCTTTCCTACAGAAGGTTTTCTTTCTCCCTATTTCTACATTGTTTAGCGTCCTGTTTTTCTTCCATTTTTCAATATTTGGCCATTCTATACATTATCCCCATCATGTCACATTTTGAATTGGAAAAGCCTTCCTGCATGGAATCTAAAATAACACAGTTAGATAAAGGCATACCGTGTGGTGCTTCTGTATTTCTGAAAATTTAGTCCATCCCTTTACATTGTACATAGTTAAACACTTCAGGCAAATGGAGACTTGATAATAAAATACTAAGTAACTGGACATAAGATGTCTGATATAGCATCAATTAATAGATTATAATTTTTAAGCACAATAGAAGCTTGACCAATTAGAACCAACTGTACATCTCCCTGCAGAAAAATTTATAGGAAATAATCATGTGAAATTGGAATGGAATAGAAAAACTACAAGCTAAACAATCACAAATAAAAGAAAGTTCCCACCCACAATGTCAGTTCCTAAATGGATTAAGCACAGCTTTTATTTTGTTTTGTAAATTAATATACATCATGCCTCAAACAATATCTCCCCATCAAGCTTCTTTTGTTTTCCAATGCATTGTGAAAGTTATCATTTGCACATTTTCACTGATTTTGGAAAACATATAACTTACTGCACAAGAGATGTCACATGTGAAAAAATGCACAGGCTGACTTAAGTCACAGCATCATCCACTTTCACAGAAGTTTTCACAGACTTCATATAGACTTCATTTGTACTGAATTTTGAAACCTAAATAAATTCCGGGGGCTGTTCAAGGAAACTAAAGAGATAGGATTCCGACTTCTACAACACACTGTTCAATATGTCTTATAGAACAAGCAACATTCATTACTTATTGCTAAAAATGATGAAGGATTCTTCAAATACCAGTTATGTCATTAACAATGCACAATTAACAGCACCAAAGGATTATTAGAGAGGCAACCTGATGTAGTAGTTAAGGCATCCCATCTTGAAGTCATGAAGGCAGCTAGTTACTCTCTCTCTCAACCCTAGGAAAGAGGCAATGGCAAACCACTTCTGAAAATCCTTGCCAAGAAAGCTGCACTAGTCTAGGCAGTTGCTAGTGCCTAGACCCAAATGCACACACACAAAAAAAGAATTATCAATCAATTGTTGTTGCTATTATTAGCTTGATATGTGTTCTCTTATTGTTTTGACGGATTGTTTTATTGCAATGTTTTGAAGAAGCAGCAGTATATTTCATATTTGGGAGATCCTAATGACATAATGTAATCTTGTGCATTATTCTCTAGGAGTGATAATAATAGGGTTTACTTCTAGGTAAACATGCAAAATATTCACTGTGTATCTATCCAACCTTAGAAAGGAAGAAACAAATAAAGACACTAGCCTGAATCAATGCTGAGAGGTATAATTTTGGATCTATATCTATGCTCCCTTCTGAGTCATCCAACCCTACAGGGTCACTGACAATTCTATGTTATTCTGCCTTCTCTGGGTACGGTATAATTAGCATGCTTGCGGTATTGTAACTGCCTTTCTTTGAGCCTGAGAGGTAGGTAGAGGTGTATTCAAACAGGGCTTCTACTTTCTCAGTGACTTCTGCATTAAATAGGTGGTATTGACTCATGAAAGGTTTTTAATCATTATTTTTAACTGTACTGTACTAATTTAATTTAATTTATTAAATTTATAGACTGCCCTTCTCCTTTGCAGGACTCAGGGCGGTTTACAGTCAGTTATT
>JANHFK010007685.1:619027-634246 GCA_036250565.1 Sibynophis collaris | reverse complement strand
GGAAGGATACTGCAAAATCTCCATTCCCACCCCACTCCAGGGGAAGGATACTGCAAAATCTCCATTCCCGCCCCACTCCAGGGGAAGGATACTGCAAAATGCCCATTCCCTCTCCACTCCAGGGGAAGGATGCTACAAAATTTCCATTCCCACCCCCCTCTGGAACCAACCAGAGGTGGTATTTGCTGGTTCTCCGAACTAAATTTCCGCTGCTGGTTCTCCAGAACCTGTCAGAACCTGCTGGATTTCACCCCTGATATAGTCACTGGGCATTGTAGTTCGGGGACCTTTGCAAGATCCCAGATTCAACCTCTGGGTCTGTTGTCTGTTGCCTAGCCCTTGTGTCAAAAGTGGTGTGTGTCGCTTCTTTAATCGGAAGGCAGCTGTCTTGCAACAGAGAATACAAATGTGTGTTCCCACATCTGGAAGGAGGGCTCCGTGGATGAGTGGAGCACTGTTGTTCTGCCTTCAAGTCTCTTGGAGAAGAGGTTGACCCTTCTTCTTCTTTGTGGAAGCCCCTCAGATACTGGAAGACTGCTATCTTCCAATAGCACTGATGTGGTGTTACCTAGTTTGGCTAACGAAACATCTGCTAGAAAACGAGCCAAGGACCCCTCAGCAATGGTGAAATCCGAATTTTTGAACTACCGGTTCTGTGAGCGTGGCTTGGTGGGCGTGGCAGGGGAAGAATACTGCAAAATCTCCATTCCCACCCTACTCTGGGGCCAGCCAAAGGTGGTATTTGCTGGTTCTCCAAACTACTCAAAATTTCCGCTACTGGTTCTCCAGAACCTGTCAGAATCTGCTGGATTTGACCCCTGACCCTCAAGTCAACCCAGAGCAACAAATATTCTCCTTTACTAGTAAGACTGCTATAATAATAGATCTGGAAGGGACCCAGTGGACGATTAAGGCTCACTGGTGCCCTAAGCACTGACAAATCTTGGTGCCCCAAAATTCAATGTTTATCCAAAAAATTTTTTTTTTTTACAAATCTTCATTGGTGTTTTTTTTCTTTCTTTCTCAACTTTGTGGTTTCCCCTTTGGGCCTGGTTCCCTAAGCACGTGCTTCTTCTGCTTAATGCTTAATACACCACTGAAGGTACCCTAGAGATCTTCTAGTCCAGCCCCCTCCTCAAGCAAGGAGGCCCTATCCAATTTCAGACAACTGACTGTCCAGTCTTTTCTTAAAAGTCTTTTCTATCATATAGCAACAAAGATGATTAGGGGACTGGAGGTTAAAACCTATGAAGGAAGGTTGCAGGAACTGGGTATGTCTAGTTTCGTGAAAAGAAGGACTAGGGGAGACATGATAGCAGTGTTCCAATATCTCAGGGGCTGCCACAAAGAAAAAGGAGTCAAGCTATTCTCCAAAGCACGTGAGGGCAGGACAAGAAGCAACGGATGGAAACTAATCAAGGACAGAAGCAGCCAAGAACTGATGAGAAATTTCCTGACAGTTAGAACAATTAATCAGTGGAACAACTTACCTCCAGAAGTTGTAAATGCTCCAACACCGGAAGTTTTAAAGAAGATATTGGATAACCATTTGTCTGAAGTGGTGTAGGATTTCCTGCCTAAGCAGTGGGGTTGGATTAGAAGACCTCCAAGATCCCTTCCAACTCTGTTATTCTATTCTATTCTGTTCTATATTAAATTCATATGGTCACCCAATATATGGAAAATGAAGAATGGATGGAGAAGTGTTAAGCGCAAATGCTGGCAGAGAAGTATGTAGTCTCTTGAGAAGAATCTTTGCCTCTGGGAGAAAATTGTCAAAAAATCTCAGCAGGTAGTAGCATCTCCCTGAACTTGGCTGACCTTGAAAAAAATCAGAGCTGGGTGGTATTTACTGTAGGTGTGGGGTACCCTAGAGGCTAGATGGGGTAATCTAAAAATATTTCAGAAGACATTAATGGCAAATGACTTCACTGTTGTATCCAAGAAAAGAGCTTGGGTGTTGCCCCGTGGTTGTGAGAATTTAGCTTGACTCCCAGTTAAGCTGCATCATTTGTCTCCTCAGGGTCTCCTTAGCATAGAAGGGCATTATCAGCCATCACATTCCCATTAATTTAGGTCGGTATTTCTCAACCTTGGCAACTTGGCTGAAATGTCTTAGAGCAGTGGTGGCTAACCTTTTTGCCGTCAGGTGCCAAAAGCAGGGGGAGCGCGGGGTCGTTGCGTGCGAGCGTGCCCACACCCATAATTCAATGCACCACCACCCCCGCACATGTGCATGAGACACACACACACACACACACACACACACACACACACACTCCTTCTGCTTTTGATATCCGATGGCAAGGTGTGCCCGGTAGGCCCGTTTTTCACCCTCCCTAGGCTCCAGAGGCTTTCTAGGAGTCTGGGGAGGACAAAACAGCCTTCCTCACCCCCCCCGGAGGCCTTCCGGAGGCAGGAAACAGCCTATTTCCCAACTTCTGGTGGGCCCAGAAGGCCCAAAAATCAACCAACCATCACACGCATGTGCACTGCAGCTAACCTGGGGCAACGCTCGTGTGCCCACCGATATGGCTCCAAGTGCCACCTGTGGCACGCGTGCCATAGGTTCGCTATCACTGTCTTAGAGAATAGAATGGCAGCCAGTGAGGCTACTGTAAGGTGGGAGTTACATCCTTCATATAAATGCAGGTAGTCTTCAGCTTAAACCCAGAATTATGGTTGTAAGTCATTGCAGTTGTTAAGTGGGTCACTATGTTGCCAGACCCTATTTTACATTGTTTTTTTGTGGCGGTCATTAAATGAATCCATTTTACATAATGGATGCTTTTTGTGAGTAACCAACAAACAACTGACAAAAAATAAAAGAAATTGTAGGCAGCCAAGTGACTGGTTGTAAGTTGAGGACGACCTGTGATTGTAAGTCAACAGTATGGTTACTGTATTCTGAACAGTCTTCAAGGACAGTCCCATGTAGAATGCGTTGTAGTAGTCCAGATGGGATATAAATAAGGCTACTTGTACTTCTGAATTTGCTTTCACGTTACCTGTCTAGAAAAAAGTGTTTAAACTGAAAAGTCCCAGGGCATTAGAAACAGTTAGGAAAGTGAATGGAGATAGGATTGATGGGTTGTATAGTCACTTGCTGTGATGGCGAATTTATGGGACCCATATCGATGGGCACACGACCGTTGCCTTGGCTCAATTGCAGCATGCATGCGTGTGCCGGCCAACTGATTTTCGGCCCTTCCGGGTCCACCAGAAGTTGGGAAACAGGCTGTTTCCTGCCTCCAGAGGGTGGGGAAGGCCGTTTTCGCCCTTCCCAGACTCTTAGAAAGCCTCTGGAGCCTGGGGAGAGCAAAAAACAGGCCTTCCAGTCCCACCAGAAGTCGGCAAACAGGCTGTTTTCGCTCTCCCCGGGCTCCTAGAAAACCTCTGGAACCTGGGGAGGTAGAAAAACGGGCCTACCAGGCCCACCGTGCCATTGCGTGCCAAAAGTGGGGGGAACATGGGACACATTGAATTATGGGTGTGGGCATGCACACGCACGACCCCCCCACGCTCCCTCCGCTTTTGGCACTCAATGGCAAAAAGGTTAGCCATCACTGTCCTATACCATTTCAGATGAAAGATTGTCCAATCTTTTCTTAAAAGCCTTCAGTGATGGAGCACCCACAACTTCTGAAGGCCAGGCTAATTAATTGCACTAGTTAATTGCATTCCCTTATTCTTTGATCAGTGCTGTGTTTCAATATCTAGATCTAGGGATGACCCAAACAGACCAGTTTGTTGAATCAGTTAGCCCAACAGGTGATATAGATTTCTGGTGTAGCTTGTACTAGTCCTAGCCTTCAGAAGTTGTAGTTGCCAAAGATGTTTAGAGATAAGTCAGCCAAATGTTGGAAGTGCCACCAGATACCTGGCTGTTATTATCATATGCGGTGGACATGTGTCGAAGGAAAAATATATTGGACAAAAATACATCCCCTGTTTTCTCCCAAATAAGACATCCCCTGATAATAAGCCCAATGGGGCTTTTAAGCGCATGGCAATAAGGCCAAGCGCTTATTTCAGGGTTCAAAAAAATATAAGACAGGGTCTTATTTTCAGGGAAATGGTATGAATACAATTATCTAATGCAAACATTATGCAAGTACATATATTTAGATATTTTTCTAATACATAACAATCATACTTTCTTGTTAACTTACTATATTTTATATAAATGAGTCCATATTTCATTATACTAAATCTATGACTTCAGGCAAGTGTAAGCACATCTTCAATCCATTGAGTAAGTGGGGCCATATATTTATCATTACAAAGTTGCAATATTAATCTTTTAGCCATACCATAAAACATATTTATGTTTTATATATAGATATACAGTACATATACACATACACACACACACGTGTGTGTGTACGTTAATTGTAACTCAGCCAGAGTTATCCTGGTAAGATGGGGACCAATAAGTTTTATAAATAAATAAAAAATAATGCAGAATCCATTTATGTTCTCCAGTTATCAAATTCCATGTATAATTCAAATGAATATTATCCTTGGAAAATTTTAGCTTTTGTTGCAGTCACATTTTTATAGTCCACTACTTCTCCCAAAACTTTCTCTCAAAACTTTCTTCCCAAATATAGAACATTGTAAAAATAAATGCTTTAAAGAAGCATTGTTCTTATTACATATCCAACAAAATGCTGTTTTAGACATGCTTTTTCTATACAAAGCAGTGGTAAAATCCAAATCTTTTTCCTACTGGTTCTGTGGGCGTGACTTGGTGGGTGTGGCAGGGGAAGGATACTGCAAAATCTCCATTCCCTCCCCACTCCTGGGGGAAGGATATTCCCACCCCACTCTGGGGCCAGCCAGAGGTAGAATTTGCCAGTTCTTCAAACTATTCAAAATTTCCACTACCGGTTCTCCAGAACCTGTCAGAACCTGCTGGATTTCACCCCTGATACAATGGTAATGGAGTCTAAATATTTTTTGTTGTATAAGTTTAAGGTCAATTGACACTCTTGCTATAGAAGTTAAAATACTCTCCCATTGTCTAGACTCTAGACAATATAGGAATCTGTTATCTGATCAAGGTTAAAATAGATAATTATGCCTGGTAACCCTTATAGGAATCTGAAACTGGACTCAAACAAAATCCATATCCTCCAGAGCCCTTTAATGCCTTCTTAGAAATTTATCCAAAAAGCAAAAGTTGTCAGACTGCATTAAAATTATCCAGAACAATTGGGTCCAACAAAGCTTCTTGAGGGAGGGACATACCATCACACTCTTTCTTAAAGAACAGATCCAACTACATATCACCTCCTGGGTTATATTCATTAGCTAGGAGGGATATAGATGTAATATAGAGATGGCTGGTACATTGGCCCAAGGTCATCAGAAGACTAGACCGTGCTTCAGTCAACTTTATATTAGATTGTCCACTATGTTCAAAATACTTTATAGCAACAAGTAAAAATCTTGTGACTGATCTCTCATAGAAAAATGGGCTGCTGAGCAACTATATCCAAAGATAGCAAGTGTGGAGAAATAATTGAACTTTGCCATTCTTATTACCATGATGTAATCCACATGGACTCTTACTCATGTCCATTTGCTCTTTGCTATCCCTCAGAGGTTCTATAAAAGAGGACAATATGATTAGCTACACATTCTCACAATTGTATAAACACTAGAGTGGGTGTTAAAAAAGAAGAAAATTAGCCTAAACAAACTTTGTGTTTTGCTTTGTTGAAGATTTCTGGGAATAGAAAATAGTTTAGCTTCTCATAAGATAATGTTCACAGAAGAAGAAGGAGTAGATACTGAGTTTGCATAAATTGGGAAGTCTTAAAAATTTCCAAGTTGATATCTGAAGATCAAAGAGGGAAGAGAAGCTGAGTAATGGGGTTTCTGCTGCAATAGCTAAAATGGATTAGGCAGTTCTAGTGGCTGTTGAAGATGGACTATTGGCTTACTAATTCTTATCCAGAGGTAGGCTAGACTGGCAAATCTCAAATTAAGCAGTTTATACTAATTAAAATTTATGGGATGCTGGGTGAGAGTGAGAAAAGAGTCAGTGAAACACTTGAACACAAAAATGGAGCAAAATGATGTTTTCTCCCTTGGAAAACGAGGTGGGAAGCTAAGATCAAGGCAACTTGGAAATAAGGAACTACTATAGAAGGATGTGAAAATTAAGGGATAAGACTTGACTATTGAAAAAAATACAAGGTCCTGACAAAAAAACCATACAAGGTGTACTCCCAACTGCAGTGCAACAACATAGTAACAGCAGAGCCATTAACAGCCAAAACTGACCAGAAAGAACTTATGGAAGAAAGAGAAGACACATAACACTAGTGCAAAGTGGGTGCAATACCTAAGGGAAAACCACAACAGTTTCCAAAAACAGGAACCTGGCCTAGACCATCACTTAACCTAGACATGATCCACACATATTGGCTACAGAAACTACAAGCAGTACATGGAATACCTAGTAGCACAGATGAATCATCTGGTAGCAGCAGGCTCCCACCCAGACTGTTTAACGCAAGGAAGGACAGTGCTGATCATGAAAGTTGAAGTGGCTGACATTGGGAAATTGTACCACTGGCTGGAAAGGGCTTTACTACAAAGACAGCACTGAGGCTTTGAACATAGTAGCAATTATCAGGCACTAAGCATCAGAAGCATCAGAGTCCCATAGAAGTGGGACTCTACTGACTTAAGGTGCAGACTGTGCAGAGAGGCCTCAGAGACAGTCCAATGCATAGTGGTTATGCAGGAAGGAGCCAAGTGAGAGCAACATCAGGAAGAAGGAGCATGAGAAGCTGGTGAATTACCAGGGGCTGAAAGATCAACAAAGAAGATATAACCAAAATAAAATAAACAGCACTGGAAAAACGTATAGGACAGTGATTGCTAACCTTTTCTGGACCGAGTGCCCAAAGCATGTGCACTCGAACCCCCAAAATGCAATGCACGCACAACCCCCATGCATGCGTGCATGACCCTACATGCCCCCTGCCCTCCATGTATGCACACGCAGCCCAACGTGTGTCCTGCCCTCCGTGCATGCATACACGGCCCCATCGCACACACACACACACACACACATGCGCATCAGAGACCCGAAGACCAGCTGGTTGGCGGGAGGCACGTACGCATGTGTGGCAGAGCTGAACTGGGGTGACAGCTCGTGTGCCCACAGAGAGGGTGCTGCATGCTACCTCCGGCACGCATGCCATAGGTTCGCCATCATGGGGATAGGAGAAAAAAAAGATATGTAATACTAGTGTAAAGTAACTATAACCATGATGGTGAACTTATGGCATGCGTGCCACAGGTGGCATGCGGAGCCATATCTGTGGGCACATGAGCATTGCCCTAGCTCAGCTCCAGCTTGCATGCGTGCACCTGCCAGCTGATTTTCGGGCCTTCTGGACCCACCGGAAATGGGCTGTTTCCGGTCTCTGGAGGGCTTCTGGAGGGGTGGGGAAGACCGTTTTCGTCGTCCCCAGGTTCCTAGAAAACCTCTGGAGCCTGGAGAGTGTGAAAAATGGGCCTTCCAGTCCTACCGGATGTTGAGAAACGGGCTGTTTCCGGCCTCCAGGGGGTGGGGAAGGCTGTTTTCGCCCTCCCCAAGCTCTAGAAAGCTTCTGGAGCTGGGGCGGGTGAAAAACGGGCCTACTGGTGTCATGCACGCATGCATGGGGGCATTGAATTATGGGTGTGGGCACGTGCGCGTGCGACCCCTCCCTGCTCCCCCCACTTTTGGCATACAATGGCAAAAAGGTTAATCATCACTGAGCTATAAGATCTGAAAGCAAGCCAAAGCAATCTCCCAGAACAGGGGAAGTAAAGTAAAAGCCAAAATGGTTCCAGTGGTGGTAGGAGTACTCAGACCTGAGTTTCCGTAGTTGGGAGAGTGGCTCCAACAGATCCCAGGAACAAAATCAGAGTTCTCTATCCAGAAGAATGCAATGCTAGGATATATTGCACAGAACCCTCAAACTCCCAGATCTCTGGTAGAGAATCCTGATTGAAGATGACACATACCACCCATATGGGTAAGCAGGGATTTTGTTTTTTTAGAACTTTGCATGAATAAAATACCTGATAGTGGGTTTTAGTTTAATCAAAAGCTATATAGAATCCAAATGAGCCACTTGCTTTTACTATTTAATTTAATTTGTTTCATCTGTCTAAAGATAGTGTGTATTTTCTAAATGCCTAGAACTGGGATGATACCTGCTAATCAAGCCATCAAGCATAGAGGGCAATTATGGATCAGTGGGCCAGTAGAATAAAGCCACTGACTCAGACAGGAAGCAAGGAAATAAAAGTAAACTCTTGAACTTAGAAAGATTCTTATTCCAGAATCTCTGGAAGCCTGTTCCTGTAACAGGTTCTTTAAAAAGATGTGCTATTTAAAATAGGGTTTTAAATAAAATCAGGTTTTCTTTAGTTTTCCTGCTTATAGAAGAGCAGCTGTTCATATACATAGATCTACAGCTACTGAGCTGTGTCTGATGCTACTACAGTGCTGCTTAAAAGTTTGTGAATCCTATTGAATTTTCAATATTTCTGCATAAAAATGACCTTAAACTATATAAAGAAAACCCAATTAAACAAAAGAATCTAAAACATTATGCCTGTTTATTTATTTATTGAGGAAAATGATCGAAAACTATATATTTGTATGTGGCAAAAATATGTGAACCTTTGCTTTCAACAAATGATGTGCTCCCCAGCAATATACGATAATATACAAAGGCATTATAAGGTGGTACTAACACTTCATGTGATCTTGATTCTACTCCTCTGTTAAAACAGCCGAGGAACAATTTGGCTTTTTTGACAGCTCATACAGGTAGTCCTCAGCTTACAACCACAATTGTAAGTCCAAAATTTATGTTGCTAAGCGAAACATTTGTTAAGTGAGTTTGTCCTGTTTTACTACTTTTCTTGCCACAATTGTTATAGGAGTCGCTGCCGTTGTTAAGGTAGTAACCCTTGTTAAGTGAATCTGGCTTCCCCGCGGACTTTGCTTGTCAGAAGTTCGCAAAAGGGGATCACATGAACCACTTGCCAAGCATCCGAATTTTGATCATACAACTATGGGGATGCTGCAACAGTCGTAAATCTGAAAAAACTGTCACAAGTCACTTTTTTCAGTGCCATTGTAGCTTTGAATAGTCACTAAACAAATGTTTGTAAGTTGAGAACTACCTGTATTTAAGGGATTGTCCACTAGGACAATATAACTTTTCAAATACGTAGTTTTGTATAATGTTTTTGACTCATTTGTTTAATTGGGTTCTCTAGTTTTAGGATGTATGTAGAACAGATCACATTTTAGGTCATATTTATGCAGAGTTACTGTAAAATTCAACAGGATTGACGAACTGTGCCCCTTCTACTTTAGTGATGCAGGTTTTGTAATTCTTTTTTGAGACCCACAGATTCCTTTCCTCCATCCTTCAAAAGAGCAGGAAATTGCCAAAAGTGGCAGTGCAATTTGTCAATAGATCCGAGAAAGGAAAACAATTGACATGTAAGGCATTATTTAGACTGATTGAAATAAAAAAAATAAACTCTTTAGAAAGTTCACTTCTGCCTGTTTAAATAATATTGTTCTGTCGCTACATTTATCCTCTGTATTGCGTGACTATTAACACTTTTAGATATAATCCCTAGAACCTAAAATTGCCCTCTCCTCTACATCTAATGGCTGAGAAGAAGCTAAAGGGTGGAATGGTTGTCAGGAGTGTGAGTGATTTTTAAGGATCGTGTTGTTTAAATTTGCTGCAGTTACAATAAATTCCAATGGTTGTTTTAAATATAGTGTACAGTATATTTTTGCCAGAATATATTTTGGAATAATCTATATAGAATTTAGAGAATTGCATATGTATGCCTTTAGTTATGTCACCAGGATAACTAAAAGTTGGACTGAATCTGTTGGCAAATCTGTTGTGTTACATCACCTTGGGTGGGTGTTGCACATAGCTTTTTTACAGCTGTCATCTGTAAGACTGGCTTAACCTGTATAGTGAATAGTGATTCAGTACCTGATAGATTATCATAGATATTAAATTCTACAAAATGTTTTATTTTGCTTTATGTTTTGTTGTAAATACAATTCGGTAAGACTTAAAAAAAACCTGAGATGCTTTTTGAATCTTAGGTATATTAATTAGGAAATCTGATTGATAAAGCACACATTAGAATAGATAGTACTGACTGTATGGGGACCCATAGAAAATGGGTTACAACCTCTAGTCTTATTCTATGTGTAATATCTATGCAGTACAAATTCCTCCTTTCTCCCTCTCTTCCACTTCATCCCAAATAATAGCTAGCTTTAGACTCATAGCTGGTGTCAACTGTAAGTCTTATTATATCTTATAGCCTATTTGTGGAAATGCTTATTGTGTAAACAAAAATAGAAATTGACTATACAGCTACTAACTTACTGAAATATTTGGAAATAAGATGCTACCCTTTTATAAGCCGTTACTGATAGCATGAATTTGGCTAGAAATGAAACTCTCATTTCAGTAGAAGGAAGTTCTTCGTTACACAGAAGAATAATGCTATCTCCTTTACTCATTGTTGATGTATCTGGGTTGGGAGTAACTGAGGCTGGTCCCTCCGTAGGAGTACAATCACGCAGTATGATTGTAGTTAGACAGGAAGGAGGTTCAGTATGAGACACCAAATTGTTGTGATGTCTATTTTTTAACTCTGAGGGAATACTTCTCGTCATCCTTTGGATTATTGCATACAGTTCTTTGGCGTCTAACAGCTGTTACAAGTAAAGGTTAAACAATGGAAAAAGTTGGGTTTCCATTCTCTCTTGTTACTGGCAATTGCCAAGAAGCAGAATCCAGGTAATTGTATTATCTTATTTTATGTGTGTATAATGAATTGGGGTTGTAATATTCCAAGATAATAAGATAAAATTAGTTATTTTGGTGCACATATGTTTACACATAACTCCTTTTAAATATATCTGATGTGAGAAAGGATTCAGTGCTTTACTTTCTCTTCTTTCAAAGACAGCTTTGTGTAAGGTTGGCATAAAAATATGGAAGTCAGGCCTCTATTTCTGTATTCTGATATGCCACTGGTCTTACTTTGGCTTCACTTTAGGCATCTTTCTATTTTTATATCACAGACTTCACTGAACCAGCGTGAGATTAGAAAGTTCTCTGTCCTAGGAGGTAAAAAAATAGACACAAAATATGTACTCTGGCTTCACCAGAGATTTGCTTTGCATTCAAAATGTGGAAACAAAGATGAAACTAATGTTTAAACAGAATAGTTTAAGGTTGAGACCATTTAGAATTTGGTTTCCTATTATCAGATATCAGTTCTAGTTAAAAAGAATATTTTTTCTGAATTTTACAGATGAAAGATACTATCATCTTTTTAAAAATTAATATAGACCAATACTAACCTAAGAATTTCAATTATTGTTCAAAAATAGTTTGTGTATGTTCAGTACTACCGTATACATGTCCCATATATTAAAAACTGACCACTTAATTTTTTATAACTGTTTACCAAAAAGTAAATGAAGTACATAGAAAGTAATTTTTTTAAAGTAGGAATTTATGCTCAAGTACTTCTGATTTTGGTAAGCAATTTATTTACACCTTTTCATTCCACTAATGAAGTGTCCAATAGAAAATTTTTAACTATTGCTTGTTTATTACTTGATAAATGATATTAAACATATAAAATAAAGAATGTGAGGCTAAGAATAAGTCATACTTGAACTTTAGAGCAGTTTGCTTTATTTAATTTCTTGGGCTGAATAAAAAAATACCAGTGTTTTTTTTTTTTTACAGTAGTAGAAGAAAATATTTGTCTCCATATGTAACCATGGTAATATACAATTGTGCGATCATTAATTTCTCTGCATAATCATACATATGACAGTAATGATCATGCATATGCATATATTGAGGGGTTATTTTCTGATATTCCAGTTCTTTTGATAACCCCTAAACCTGTAAGATACACAATCAAATTCTTTTGGTGCAGCTTGAAAATGAAACGGTTACCATGTCAAAACGTTGCTGCTACAGTTAATAAAATACAGGTAGTCCCAGACTTATATGACCATAATTGAGCCCAAAAATTATGTTGCAAAGTGAGACAATTGTTAAATGAATTTTGCCCCATTTTATGACTTTTCTTGCCACAGTTATTAAGTGAATCGTTGCAGTTGTTAAGAACAGTGTTTAAGTGAATCAGTCTTTCCCATTGACTTTGCTTGTCAGAAGGTTGCCAAAGGTGTTCACATGATCAGAGGAGGCTGCAACTGCCATAAATATGAACCAGTTTCTAAGCATCCAAATTTTGGTCACATGACCATGGGGATGTTGCAATGGTCGTGTGAAAAACGGTCATAAGTCACTTTTTTCAGTGATGATGTAACTTTGAATGGTCACTAAATGAACTGTTGTAACTCGAGGACTACCTGTAATTATATGCAGAGATCACGATTGTGATGTGATTCTGGAAAGGAAATTATATCACTTGGAGTTTTTTTTAAATTTTGATTAAGTTGTTTATATCCATAATTTTCATAAGGTTAGCAATGCTTCTAATGACGATTTCCAAATAAATAAACAAGTTTTTATTTCATTTTAATTAGTAGTATTAGGTGACTGCCCGTCTCAGTTACACAATTCTGGGTTACTAACAATATTAAAAATGATAAAAACATATACACATAGCAGCCACAAAAAAAATATAAAAGCAAAGATCCACATCTTTCAGCATCACTTCTGACTTTGCCTAGGGAATGGGTGGGATCAACCTATGAGCTGAATAAAAGTTCCATGTTGTTCCTTTATGACTTTGGCTCTCTTAAATGCTTTTTTGCAGAATTCAGACAAAAATAAAATTCTGGTGTGTGTGTGTGTGTGTTTAATGATAGCAACCCAGACCATTATTGAGAATTTGCTGTAAAACCTTCTTTTTCTTAATACGTTTGTCATTTCTCATTTTGATGACACCTGTTCAGTGCAGTCCTGGATGCTAAAATTGATACAAAATGAACTGATATTACCAGAAAAACATTAGGAATATTTTTATATGGCCTTATAAGTGCCCACATATGTATATTGTACCATTGATCGTTTGATTAAATTTCTAGCCTTTCCATCTCTTCACCAAGTGACTCTCAGCCATTACTGGAATTCCTTTACAATATTCTTCATTATTTAGTAATTAATAGAAATAGCATAGAAAAGTAAGCATTTCCATCTTAGCAGTACATCAGAATCAAATATTACTTTTATTATCCAATTCAGTTGGCATATGTGGGCTGGAGGATAAATAATTGTTAAATTGTATTGTTTCCGTGATACAATATATATGAATATGTCTTCCAGTCATCACCCTGAATTAAACACTATTGTAATTTAAGTGTCCTGGCTGCTAAGGATCAAAGCTATTTATCTAGGAAAGTGTTTATCTAGACCTGAATCTTAGAGGATACAGTGCAGGTTGGGCAATATTGAGCAATGCCTTCAATCCATTTGTGGGAGAGTTCTAAATAAGAACTGGTTTCAAGGAATATTTATCTCTTGGCCTGTATCCTTAATATAACCCTCATTCACTCATTCTAAGTGACATTACCTCTAATCTTTACAAGCTAATACTCAACATTTTGTAGAAGAACAAATCTGCTATAGAATCTGCTTGCATTAAAAATGTACATATAAACATCTTTCTATATAGTCTCCTTTGTATATAAAAACCATCATAACTATTCAGGAGTCCTTATTTGCTGCCATGCTGATCACCACAAAATTATTTAGTATTCAAAGAGAAACACCAACATTTCCATTTGTCATGGAGCTCAGAGGTGGGATTCAGCCGGTTTGGACTCGTTCAGGTGAACCGGTTATTAAGATTTTACACAGTTCGGAGAACCAGCTAATCGCACCACTGGCTGGCTCTGCCCACCCCGCCCAACCACTCCTTATCTCACCTTGCCCACCTAAGCCACTCGCTTAGAGTTATGCCCGAGGCATAGCTGCTGCTGCTCTCTAGTTCCCTCGCTTGCCTCGACTACACTGTCCAGCTGATCTCTGCCTGGTGAATCTTCCTTCGCTTCTCACCCAGCTACTTCCCATGCGGCCCATCATGTTTGCCTGCCTTCCCCGCTGCCTTCCCTGTGGTCCCCGCAGCCCAGCCGGCTTGGCTGCTTTCCCCACAGCCTCCCACGAGGCCCCTCATCCCAGCTGATCACTGCATGGATGACTGGGCATGTGGCTGACATTGGACTTCCAGCGCCGGAGAGGGCAGGGAAGGGAAGTGGCTGAGCTGCGGCTGCCTTTCATTGGGGTACATGGAGTGAGATGGAGCTCCTCCTGCTGTCTCTTCCCCCCCCCCCGTCACCCAGGTGGGGAAGGCTTCTTGCCCTTTAGCCAACCATCCCCTTTTTCGATGCACTTGGGTGGCAGATGGAGCGGGGGAGGAAGGGTATTCCTGACTCCCAGGCCGACTGGTTTCTTCCAGGCAGTTCTTGCTCTGCTTTTCGGTGTCAGCTGTCAAAGATGAGGTTTTGTGGGCAGAAGAGCTTGCGCCACCCACCACTGCCCAGGCCCTTGCTTTCCTGAAGCATTTCTTTGCCTACCTGATTTCCAGCTTTGTCACGTTTCTTGCCATCATGTGCAGGGAAACCAAAGTTTGTGAGACTAGAAAAAAAAGTTCAATCAATCAATTCCAACGTCTCACTAAAGAAAAAGATCTTGCAAAGTTGGAATTGATTGAGTGATTTTTTTTTTTTTTTAGTCCCACAGACTTTTGTTTCCCTGCACACGATGGCAAGAAACGTGACAGAGCTGGAAATCAGGTAGGCAAAGAAATGCTTCAGGAAAGCCAGGGATCTGGGTGGTGGTGGTAGGAGCATGCTGCAATGGCAATGGAATGGCCACACTCTCTCTTTTCTCTGTCCTCCTACTATGGGAAAGCGAGGGATTCTGGGCTGTGGTAGTAAGCTCTGCGGCGCTGCAATGGCAATGGAGTGGCCTCACCCTCTCTTCTTCCTGTCCTCCTGCTGTCCTCCTGCTTGGGGAAAGCAAGGGATTCTGGGCAATGATGGTAAGCTTCACGGCGTTGCAGTGGCAATGGAGTGGCCTCACCCTCTCTTCTTCCTATCTTCCTCCTGCTTGGGGAAAGCAAGGGATTCTGGGCAATGATGGTAAGCTTCACGGC
>JANHFK010007685.1:566188-593289 GCA_036250565.1 Sibynophis collaris | reverse complement strand
GGGGGACACTGTAAAAACCAGTCATGTGACTGCAGGACCCTACAAACAGCTATAAATGCAACCAGGTTATCAAGCACTTGAAATTTGATCACGAGACCACAGTCAGAGTGACTGTTGGAACTTCAAATCTAGATCATAAATCCCTCTCTCGGTAGGTCCACTGTAATTTCTTAGGGTCACTAGGCGATGGTCGTAAATCAAGGATTACCATAGACATTTTGTATAACTTCACAAAAACTGCCAATTGATGTGGCCTGAAAAGTTATGCTTACAAAAGAAAGATTTTGAGAACTGACAAGCCACAGTCTTCTGTCCATCTCAAGGGAGTCCAAATGGAGTAAGTTAACCATTTACGATGGAAAAGAGAGAACAGTATCAAAAGGCCACTGCTCTGTTTGGATTGTTAAATTGGTGTCAGTGGAGGAAACAAAGGGTTTCAGACAAAACAAAGTTGTGAATCTTCCATTCACCAATCTTGTTATACAGATGTGATATGGTACATAGGCACTATTATAAGCACTTCTAAACAAATTTGACATTTCCATAATTGTCTCAAGAATGAGACATCATTTTCAATCTGCTATTGAGAATGAAGTACAAACATGCATATTAAGATGGTTGGGAAGGTATGCAGAATATAGTTAGAACTTTGGCTTCCTTATAGACAGTGGTGGAGAAAGTAATATGCAGGATGGAATAGCTCCAGAAAAATGTGGGTGAAGTGACAATCTGAAAAGCCTAATTTTCAAGTATAACAGATATAAGGGGATGGTCATAGTCCAGTAGCATCCATACCAATGCACTGGCTCCAAGGTTAGCCCTGGCCAGACATTTACTAAGAGGAAAAAGAAGAAGTAGAACTTCAATTAAAGCTATTGTTAAAGAAACGTTGTTCTCTCCTGCTACCAAAAATGTAAGGACAGTAGCAAGAGAGACAACATCACAAAGAAGACACAGAAAAGTCCAGCCTTAGGTCTTGAATTCAGTGGTGGCAGTACCATTTGGGGCTTAGGATCTGGCATCTTAGGGCGTGGCATCCTCCACTCCCTGAATTTGATAGTTCAACAAAGCTATGTCCATTCTTTTGGGGTTATCTTCATCCAAATAGGAGATATTCGGTGCATCCGTGTTCATGACTGTCAAAAATAAAGACTGTAACTGTTTCTGTAAAATCTATTTGGCAGTTTTTTCCATAATGTGTTGAAATGTCACTTTTTCACACATTATTAAATGATTTATGAGAAGTCCATTCTACAAAATCCAGCTTTAACTGTGACTATTCTCTTGTCCGGACCTTAACACATAGTAAGGATGCACTAACAAAGCTGCCCTTTATGCTATCACATTGAATCAACTATATTATATGCACAGAACTTGGCATGAGATTCAGTACCGCATAGTTAAGATGTATAACATTTTAGAAGATATTTTAAGCAGACTGAAATATGTATTTGGCATTATTCAGAACAGCAGGGTGCATGATGCTATTTCAGCTAGGTCATGTGAAGTACCCCAAAATAAATTTTAACTTAAATGTTTGAAAATTAGTTTCATGTCGATGTTTCTCATTTTAGGGAAAGCTTCCACTGCTGCTAAGTCGCATGAATGAGGTGGGAAAGGTGTTTCTTGCTACAAACAGTGATTATAAATATACTGATGTAAGTAAAATTTTATGAAGTCTTTCAGTAAGTTATATATTTTTCATTTGATAATAAAGGAGGCTTTAAATGCAAAAAAACCCAAATCCAAATTATGAATTTGAAATCCTGGACTCTTCTTCAGGTTTGATTCCTCGTCTAAAACTTAATTTGCAGGGATTAGAGGTACATATAAATACTTTCTAAACGTTTCTCTAGTATATTTAGTATGAAATGCAAGGATTCTTTTCAGTTAAATTCACTAACATTTTAACATGTCATGGCGAGACTATAATGGTCAATTTTCTTCTGGGAATTGTATTTCAGCTTTGCCCCAAAAATCTTTTAGGTCTGAATGCAGTATCCACTCTCATCCATTGAGACTGAATATTTATATGTCAGTCCAAAGAACACCTGTTAGACACAATTTTATCTGAATTTAACATTAAATGAATATCAGGCTTGCAATGTTAAGAGAAATTCGGAATTTTTCAGTTCTGGTGTTCTCTTTGCAGACAGATAACTGCTTCTCTGATTACAGGTAAAATTGCTTTCTCTGTATATGGAAGGCATCAATAGTGGCTTAACTACCGCTTCTTATTCAGAAGATGAGAAAATACACTGCTGTGCTTTTTGTACCATTCTCTTTTCTGTACTTCCATTCCTTTGCTTTGGTTCCCCAGTGTAGGAAATTCTATTTTTCCATTGTGCCCTGTGGCCATGTAGGCGATATTTTCCGTATTTGGCAAGATAGCAGATATTCTAACCGAAAGGGTATTCATGCCATTGTCCCATTCTTTTTAGCTAGTTAGTTTGGTGTTGTGATTAAGAATGTTGGCCTGGAAACCAGGAGACTGTGAGTTCTAGTCTTTCTTTAGGTAATGAAAGCCAGCTGGGTGACTGGCCAGTCATTCTTTCTCAGCCCAACACACCTAACCAGGGCTGGGGCCATGGGGAAACTAGGAGGAGGAAGTAGTATTGTTTATCTTGACACCTTGAGTTACTTATAAAGTAATAAGGGTGAAATAAAAAGCTAAGAAATATTAAATAAATCTGGGAAGCTCAACAGAAAGTATACCAATGCTAAACCCCATCCGCCTTATATTTCTTGAGTGATGAGAACTTTAAAAAGAGAAGCAATCCATTCACTTTCCTCTTAAGGCTCCAATCCTCTTATTCAGCAGTCAAAAAGCTCAGTAATCTAGAAACAAAACTAAAGATTGGTGTCACAGGAAAAATACAGCAAGATGTACTACAAGTAAAAACTGACAGAACTCATTCCATATAGTATTTCTAGTATTTGTAGAATCCATTTGAAGGATACAAAGTTTTATTGGGAAAAAAAGTAAAACTGAAACTTCGTAAAGTCTCTTCAAGCTCTGTTCCAGAGCTGATTGAATCGTCTCTAGACATTCTTTAGTCATTTTTTTTAACATAAGAGCCAATTGCAGGTGCTTTTCAGGCTCAAAACCTTCAGAGTACTTCATCCCCTGCTTTCTTCAAACTTCAAAGACACAATTTGCAAGGAATGGACAAGGGCATCCACATTAATGCAGTTCAACCATGGCATCATTGATTGCTTTTATATTTTACAAGCATAGGTGACAAAGAAGCTAACTATGATAATGACACTGCTGTGGCCACACTGCCTTCCAAAGCACTGGTATCTTGATAGCAAGAAGAATATTTAACTGATCATATGACAAAAAAGTTGAGCCAAGCCTGTACAAAGTTTTTTAGACATCCTGCACAGTGTCCCAATCAACTTCTTTGTTGACGGAGCATCTTCTTTTCCCAAGGTTTTCGTTCAGGTTTACATCTTGCAAGAGGCTGCTACTTTAATTTCTATCTTACTCTTTGTTCTTTGGCTCTGTTCATTTTCTGTCTTAAGTTTAATTGTAATAAAGAATTGCAGAAGAGTCTCCAAGGTAAGAAACATTATTGTAGCAGTGTCTGAGGATCCTATCTTTTGAACAAATTGTAGGAGTTGACCTACTTTGGATAAATCTGTGTAACAAAGCAGAAGGAAGTTGATTGGTAAGCATTTCTACTCTGAACCCATGTTCATTGTGAGTCATTGAAGGAAATAGGAAGAAGTGAAATGTATTCAGGAATTAGAAAGTATAAGTTACATTTTATAGTTAGGAATTTGGTTGCTTTAGTTTTTCATAAATGCTTCTGAATGTTTATATATATTTATGATCAGAATGCTTTGTGACAAAATTGTTTAGAAATAATTTTAGCATAGGATTCAAGAAGTTATTTCTTTGAACTGTCAGAATGAGATTAAAACACCTAGTGTATTCAAGAAAAAAAACAAATGGAAAAGAAAGGAAAAATGAGAATGCATTTAAAGAAAACATATAAATATATTCATAACATGAATAAACATTGTTATTAATTTATCACCTTCCCTTGAAATGCAATAAATGATCTTCTCATACCCCATCTGTTATTTATAAAAAATAAAAATATTGTCATTTCACTCATGTCAGCAAAAGTCCATTACGTTCCAGATATAATAACGTATCTATGTTAACCTTGTTCAAATCAAATATTCCTTCCTTTTACTTTTAATAATCTTGCTCTTTAGTCCCTTAAAATAACTTCCTCTTAATGTTATTCCTAGAACTTCCTACTTTTTCTCTTTGTCCTTTCTCACTAACCACACCTGTTTTGTAAATCCAATATAGGAAAATTATCCAGTCACACTTTTTATTATTTGTATATCCCTTTTAATTATTGAGACATCAGCTGGTTTCTTTTATATATCCAGTGTAAAATCCTGTTCTAACATCTTCTAGATACAGTCTACCTATAGAGGCAGATGCTATTAAAATTAACTTCTGAGTCCATTGTTCAAAAATATCCTTCAATTGTCCAATGTTAAAATATTTTCCTTCATTGTGTAATTATAAAAGGAATTTTAAGTGTTATTCTTATTTAATTGTAATCTTTAGTTTACTCTAGTTCCCTCTAGTGTCCAGTTTTTAAAACCTTATCCTATTATGTAAGATAAGACAACTTACATATTTAAAGCTGGTTGAAATTTTTTGCTGAAACTGAACTGATTTAGTAAAAAATGAGTGAATGGGAAGTATTCCTTCTAATTTCGGTACTTACAACTATGTATTACATTTTGTTTCTTATCTATCTTTCAGAAAATTATGACATATCTGTTTGATTTTCCACATGGACCAAAGGTAGGTGCAAAGAGATACATTATTCTGTTGGTGGACAGTATTCATTATCTATTCTTGAATAATTCAGGAATAGAATTCAGCTTTGGTCCTGGGCACTGGAAATATATGGCAGCTATTTATGCATTTGTAAAATTCAGATTGGAAAAAATATGGTGTCAGTTGCCCTAGATTTGTTGTTATAGGTCAGGCGGAAATAAGTCTGATGCATCTTCATATGCCAGATAAGGCAGCTTTTTGAAATTAAATAATAGTAATTGCTGCTGAACTATTTAGTTGTGTTTTAATCAGCAGCACTGATTCTTCTTAATGTTAGTTATTTACTTATTTGCATTTCTTTTGTAGAAAGAGCTTAGATAAAAGGAGTAATGGCATATCCTGGATTAATAGATACACAATTAATAGTACCAATTATATGTTGAATATATAAGAGATCAGACTCTTAGTCAAAATAATACTTCTGCTTAGGATTTATATTTCTGTTGTCATGTATCTGAATTAACTAATCACTGGGAAACATAGGAAACATGAATTCGTTAGATGATATTTTCTTAGTATCTTGTCAAGCATTGTAATTAACCAATTGTAGTAGCTGCAGTATCAGACTAGATGTAGTACAGAGTACAGTTAGTGGTGTTTGCTGCAGAACTAGCATTAGCCAATACCTATAGGAATTATTACTATTTGTGTACATGATCTTTAATTGAGATATGCTTCTGTTTTTTATAAATGTAGCCAGGTAGCTCTCATCGGCCGTGGCAGTCTTATTTCGATCTCATCCTTGTGGATGCACGCAAGCCTCTTTTTTTTGGAGAAGGCACAGTCTTGAGGCAGGTGGACACAGTAAGTCTACATGGAATACCTGGTTAAGATTCATCTGGAAGAGGAGACAACATTCCTATTTTGCTAAGTAGAATATGGGTGTGGACATCATAGTATAATTTCTCCCCTTTTGAAAATAATTGAATATTTGCCTTTAAGTGTATTTATGACATCCAGTTTTGGGGTAGTCGTGATTAAGGCTTCAGGCTAAAAACCAGGAGACCATGAGTTTTAGTCCTGTTGGGTGACCTTGGGCCTGTCATGTTCTCTCAGCCCATGGAAACAGATCCTGGCAAGTCATTACTGAAATTTTCCCAGAAAAACGTGGGGATTAGTTCAGGCACCAAAAACATTTTTTTTAAAAAAATAACCCTGCAACTATATTTAATAGCAAAATAGCAAACATTTGGGGTCAGTTGGTTTGATTAAGAAATCACAGCATACTTTTCAAATAGATCCTTAAGTACTCTTGTAGTCTGTGCTTTCTTTCTGCTGTTACATACAGCTTAGGAATCCTCAATTTTCCTGAAATCCATTCCACTGCAATTGCAACTACCTCATTTGTCACAGTATAATATGCCAAAGCCAAATCTGTGCTGGAGGTAACTTGGTGCAGGAGGAATTGGTTGTGATCAGCATTTGTACTAAATATACCATTTGGCAGTATAGGTTTGTGCTATTCTCACTAGTGTTTTCCTAGAGTGAATTGTAGGTTATAGAAAACGTGCTATTGCAGAAGTGATTTAATTGTTTTTAACAAAGGTTGAGCAAGAGTTAGGAGGTAGTCAGAGAGTGCTGATGATATATAGGTAAATTTCACAGTACATTTTCCATTGAGCTCTGATTTATCCTATCCTCTCCAAGTGGAAAATGGAAGTTGCTCATGAAAACAACTTTCTCCTTCTTTATAGGTTACTGGCAAGTTGAAAATTGGAACCTACACAGGTCCTTTGCAGCATGGTATTGTCTACTCTGGAGGTAAAACAGAGATGAAGCTGTTTATTTTATTAAGTGCAAAAAAGGGGGATTTTGCTTTTAGTCAGCTTCAGTTAGAGTTTGAAATTGGGTCATATCTTCTATAGAGCAAGAGTATTCTTGAAAGAGTTATTTTTCAGTTCATTGTATGTCGTCTTTATGGCAGGGACAGACAAACCATCGCTTTTCAGATATAGCTGAAATATAGCTGCCAGCATCCCTAATCTGTGGCTGCAAGTGGACAAGAAGAAGGAGTTTGAATCTCCCTCACTTTCATGTATCCCTTCTGATGTCTGCTGTTAAGGAATGCATCAGAGAGACCCCAAGGGCCAGCCATTCCAAATCAGATTTGTTTGTATTTTTCAGATTTTGTATACTCCAGAATAAAATACATGTATCATGCATTGCATCCAGCCTATGCATTACGTGTTTTTCTGTATTTCAAAACTCTGTGTATGTGAGAGGGGGAGGGAAGGAGAGAGAGGGAGGAAGAGGGAGAGGGAGTAAGAGAAGGCCCAGTCACCTTGAACTTGCCACTTGGAAGCACTGGGCCTGAAAATGAAAATGTTCCAATCAGCAAAGCAGAGCAGGCAAGAGTTACCTATAAATGTGCTTGACTTCTTCCAGTCACAACTACTTTAGGGAACAGTGCATGAAAAGCAAAGAATTTTCCACCATGACATCTTAGATTTTTGTGAAGGACAAAAAACATTATTGCTCCTAAGACTGTCCTCTTTCTCCTCAGGCTCCTCCGACACAGTATGCGATCTCCTGGGAGCCAAAGGCAAAGACATCTTATATATAGGTGACCACATATTTGGAGACATTTTGAAGTCCAAAAAACGCCAAGGTTGGAGAACTTTTTTAGTGATTCCAGAACTGGCACAGGAACTTCATGTCTGGACAGACAAAAGCTGTGAGTGTTTAATATTCTAACCTCAGATTTGACTGGGTATAGAAAAAATGGAAAAGTACTTGCCTTGTTCCCAGTTGATTATTTGCATTCTACTTATTTGGGTGGATCCGTACATTAGGATAGAGGAACTTGTCCAGATCATTCTCAAATGTGATATTGACACCTTGTGGAAACTAATTCATTTCCTAATATATTTTGGATTGAGATTTGGGAGAATTTATTTCCTTTGACAATAATGCTGTCAGTGGTCCAAGTAATGCACTAATGCTGCTGACATTTCTTGTTTTTATTATATTCAAACCATATCCTGCTTTTCCATTAAAATGTACAAGGTTGCTTTCAGCAAGAATTTAAATAAGAAATATGCATTATAAAGACAATTACTTTTACATTGGAAAGATAAAAACATGAACATAATAGAACAATGAGAGGTCCAAAAATAGGAACTATAATTCTGAGAGGTTCCCAATTATCTTAGATATCTTCATTTGGTAGACATTGCAGAAGCATTAAAAAGACTGATTGCAGTAAGATTATTCTTTTTAGCCTTGTAATTGTGCTCGCCATTTACAGACTAGAAATGAAGAATAAAAATTGTCATGTATACATCTTGTTTAAAAAAATGGAGACATTTGTTGTGACAATTACAGGAGGTTTCCAAATAGGATTTCATATTGCCATTTTCAAGCAAGCAAGCAAGCATCTGTACCTCCCAGCATTTCTAGTTCTTTTGGTGAAAATAATGCTGCCTGATAGACAGGCCTATTTGCTTCATTGACTTCCAGTTGGAAATGACCTTTGCTTTCTCCCGCACTTAGGCCTTTTTGAAGAACTTCAGAGTCTAGACATCTTTTTGGCTGAGCTATACAAGTAAGAAAACATTTTCATCCACACAGCATGAGCCATACATTGCATCTTTTCAGAATGCCATTATAGCCTCACCATTTTACAGTGGCTGCATCAATTCAGTGACTTCTGGATTTAACATAAAAATTGAAAATGGAGCTATGTGTGAGCCCCAGTCACCTTCCTAAATAAGTCTTTGTTTTATCCACGTTTTTAAAATGTCCTTATGTGCTTCTTTACTGTTTTAAATTTTAACAGGCATTTGGATAGTAGCAGCAATGAACGTCCCGATATCAGTTCCATCCAGAGGCGTATTAAGGTAATGCTGACCATTTGGTCTTGGTGGTTTTCTTTTTGCCCCCTTATTAAACCTTCCCTTTTCCACTTCTTCAGCATGATGCTAGAGTGACCTATTCTGCAATGGCCCTACCTAAAGACTATTCTATAGGATGTAGGCCATGAAATGAATGGAAAAAAAGAAACTAGGAGGAAGCTGGAAGGCCATGGCTCCATTTACACATTGATTTTGGCTTTGTATGATATATGACCTCATGCCAAGGCTCTATATTTTACACCTACCCCATTATGTGTAAACCAGTCTTAAGGAAAAATAATTGTAGAAAAACATTACAAGAATTGAAAACATGAGAGTGTATGCTATATTGATAAAATTATGGTTTGTGCATCAGAGAAAAAGTAAGACTGAATAAGTGGGATGATGGCTAAAGAAAGAAGAAAACACATGGGGAGACTAAAAGTTTCTGGGCCATAAACATTCTTTGTGTATGCTCTAGAGCCATGATGACAAACCTATGGCATGCATGCCAGACGTGTAACACAGAGCTCTCTCTGTGGGCATGCGCACAGTCTCCCCAGCCCAGCTCCAATCGTGTTTCTCCATCACGTTTCACTCAATCAGTTCCAACTTCTCACAAAAGAAAAAGATCTCGCGAAGTTGGAATTGACTGAGTGAACTTTTTCACTCGCGCTTCATAATGGGGGGGACAGGGTCCCATCCTCCTCCTGAAGCCCATTACGACATGGAGCCACAATGCGATCCGCTCAACAAATCCGCTGCCTGCCTTGGGATGCCTTGCCTTCCCACTAGCCAGCTGAGTGTGGGCATGCTCTCCTGGGCTCATTGGCCTTCAGACGTCATTCCCACCACCCAGCACCAGTTCAGGGATTCCTCCCCCCCCCCCGAGAGAAACAGAGGGAGGCAGAGAGATAGAGAGGGAGGGAAAGAGAGAGAGGAAAAGAGAGAGAGGAAAGGAAAGAGAAATGATATTACAGATATTTCTTTTTTATTGTAACGTTTCAAAAGCAGAAAAACTCATTTGGGAACGCCGAGAGGCATGGATTTCCTCTGCCTTCTGCATTCCCACCCCATGCTGAAGTGAACCAAACAGGCCAGGGTCTCCTGGCCCCGCCAAGCCCGCTTGCAAACTCCACTGAGCGCAGCTCCAAATGTCTCAGCCAGCGCCAGCACTGCAGCGGTGGCGGGGAAGGTGCACATCCTGCTTGCTCCCCTCTCGCTGGCCAGAGGTGGGTCTCCACGCCGCCACCTCCCAGCCAGAGCACCACATTTGTTTGCTTGCTGATTGCCTCTGAGGAGGGAGCTGCACTCAGGCTGCCCAGGCCTCCACCGCGGGGGGAGAGAAGGAGAGGGAAGGTGGGAGGGTCTCCCCGACAGAACCCAGGTTGGAGTTGCCTTATTTTCTGTGGATCTCTAACGCTTGGCTTTACCTGCCAGCCAGCACTCCCCCTCCACAGCCCAAGTGGTTGGATTCACACGACACATGAATCTGGCAGGAGAGCACGGATGGATGGATGGATGGATAGATAGATAGATAGATGAGACACAGAGGGATAAAGAGAGGGAGGGAGGGAAAGAGAGAGAGAAACAGAAAGGCAGTGAGAGACAGATGGGGGAGAGGGAAAGAGAGAGGGGGAAAGAGAAAAATAATATTACAAAAGTTTTTTTATTGTTGCTAAACATAATATTTCAAAAGCAGGGAAAAAATGCAGGGGCATAAAAGTGCATTTTTCACATTTTTCTTAGAATTAATTACAATTAGAATGATCTGCGTTGTTTATCATTATTTTATGTAGTAAAACCTCATTATTCAGATTAAATTGCCGTGTTGGCACTTTGCAATAAATAAGTGGGTTTTGGGTTGCAGTTTGGGGCACCTAGTCTCTTAAAGGTTTGCCATCACTGCTCTAGAGTTTAGTACTTCCCACCCCATTTTATTTATTCTAAAAATGCCTCCATTGTTGTCAAGCTATATAAACACAAATCCCTAGTGGCCTGCTACTACAAGGAACACTTAATTTATGAACGATATTTCCTAAAAGCTTTTATCTATAAAAGCTTTTGATCTCTAACTGAATGAGAGGGTTCAAAAGAACAAAGCATTATTTGTAATCCAAAAGGAACAGGTTTATTCTACAGTATGTTTTCAATGACAGCCTTTTTAATAAATGGAATTGGCATCCCCTGAATTAAATGGAGAATCCTTATATAGGAATTAAAGCTCTCGCTCCTAGAAAGACTTGCGGATCCTAGCAAATGCTTACTAACTTCATTCTCTGATTTTAGAAAGTGACTCATGACATGGATATGTGCTACGGAATGATGGGAAGTTTATTCCGAAGTGGTTCCCGACAAACGCTCTTTGCTAGTCAAGTCATGCGGTATGCAGATCTCTATGCAGCATCTTTCATCAACCTCTTATATTATCCCTTCAGTTACCTCTTCAGAGCTGCCCATGTGCTGGTAAGTTGAAACACAGATTTTCATTTATTCAGGTAGACAGACATTTTTCTGACTCTTTTAAGGTATAGAGTAAAGCATTCTCAATATAAAAAAGATGTAGCCTATTGTATCGGGTAGGATAGCATTGGCATTGTATACAGCAAAAGAAAAATGAGGCTAACCTATATGATAAGGGTAGACCTCTTTCCTGTCTGAATTCCAGTGAGATAGGCTTGGGGCAGTTTGAAATCCTGCTTTTAAGGAGCAGTTTTGACAAACGTTCCCCATGAAGACACATTGACTTGAACCTGAATGCATCTACATCTGACTGATTCATATTAAACAAGGATGTTACATAATATATATTAGATCCATATCACATTTATGACCAATAGAGTGCTTGGGGAAATAATTTGCAAACAGTGTTGGTAATGGGTCAATTAGCCCTCCGCAAGGAAAAATTGCAGGCTTTCCTATACAAAGAGTTCCTTACTTAACAACTCTTTCATTTTCGTTATGTCAGTAAATATTCACCACTCTAGGATGACAAATTCCTCTGCAGGAGAGGCAGATTGTGCCCTGCTTTGTGATACATTTTAGTTTTGCGAAACATAAGCCGCTTAATACAACTTTGCTGCATTTGTTTGTTTTAATGCATTGTTTTTGCTGTTGTAAGCTTCTTTGTGGTCTTATTTAGAGATGAAAATCCATGTTAGAGTCTGCACGTAATGCAGCTAATGAGTCACCTAACTTCTCGGAGCACTGAGGGAGAGATACTCTCTTTTCCATTGCAGATGCCACACGAGTCAACAGTGGAGCACACCCACGTGGATATCAATGAGACTGAATCCCCAATGGCTACCCGTAATCGCACTTCAGTGGACTTCAAAGATTCCGACAAACGACATCAGCTCACCCGATCTGTTAGTGAGATTAAACCACCCAATCTCTTCCCTCAAACACCCCAAGAGATTACACATTGCCATGATGAGGATGATGATGAGGAGGAGGAGGAAGAAGAAGAGGAAGAAGAGGAAGAATAGAAAATACTTTCATTAAATGTGGCTATAGCAGGAATTGGCAGGAACCGATTCCCCCCAGGTGGGGAATAATACACAAGCAAGCAAACAAAAATTAATCAGGAGCCCTTTATTTTTAGCAAGCTTATTCCTTGCAGACCTATTCCAAATATACAAAGAATGTGCTGGCTGAATTAAGACCACATATAGGTAGCCCAAATGCATCCCACACACACATATAAAAAGGAAAGCTTGTTTGTGTATTTTTTAATTCTCTACTGGTTCATTTCCTCAAAACAGCCTCTCAGGCAGGAAGGTTTCTATGTCCTGCAGTAATCACAGAAATTATAGTTATTTGACCCTTTAGGGAGGGAGTTCTCTCTCTCTCTCTCTGTGTACTCAATCCTGTATGTATAAAAATGGAAGTATTTTCAGGGTTCAGTTCATCCGGTCAATCGCGGTCCTCTGCCTTTGCTCTACTGCTTTCCAGCTTCTACTCATCTTTATACTCTATGATTTATGAAATGATATACCATCTGTTCTTGGATGTCTGATAGGTAGTTTTCTGTGGCTGAAATTTGACAGCTTTATTATTCTGATGGAGGCATGTGGTGCCTGTGTTCTGGAACCTTCTAAAATGGATCCTTATGCCGTGTGCTTATTCTTTGCCCTGATTATTTCTACTGGGGAGATCTATGCTTTTTACACTCAATTTTATGGGAGAAGGAAAAGAAGAGGTGGTTTTGTATGTGTCATGACCTCAAAGAAAACAACTGCTCATATAGTCCAGAGAAAGAAAATTACAACCTTTTAAAAAAGGAAGTTTTATTTGAGCCTCTTTTCATTACCTTATTATTGCTAAAACTGTAGCTCTGTGTCAGAGTGAGATTCTTTTTTTCAGCTAGCAGCCACTGGGCTCACTCCTACAGAGTTGGAATATGTGGCAGCAAATGGTTCCAGAGCCTTTACAAAACAGAACGCCTTCAACAGGAGGTCCTTGTTGGGCCATTCTGTTTTTACCTCCATTCCAAGAATGAGACTCAATGAAGGTCAGCTTCATAATATTTGTAAAAGGCTCCGAGGGCCTGGCTTGTTGTCCTATTAATTAGTTCAGGCTGTTAAATTAAAGCATATTTCCTGATAGTTACTCTCTAGTGCAAGGCTGCCTGAGTTTCTTTTTCATATAAATAAGCTGTTTCCTGGAGTGTAAACATCTCTCACCATTCTGTGCCATTGGTGTATAGAAGACAGAAAAAGAGGCCCTATTTTAAAATATTGCAATTTTTATTTTGAATCATTTAATAGTAATTATATTCCATTATTAAACACACTGAATTGCAAATCAGCAGGATAAGCTGGTACTGCTCTGACAGATCTGCAAATAAAAAAAAATATGATATTCATAAGCAGCTTTCATGTGTTTCTGAAGATGCAAAAAAAAGGTAAAGTCATCAGTGTTAGACTGGCTAACAAAAGTTTTACAAGCAAGTTTAAAGATATGTGAATAACATCTCATCCAGGGATAAT
The DNA here is from genome assembly GCA_036250565.1 of Sibynophis collaris. NCBI lineage: Eukaryota > Metazoa > Chordata > Lepidosauria > Squamata > Sibynophiidae > Sibynophis > Sibynophis collaris. The sequence continues at coordinate 579,589 of JANHFK010007685.1, read as the reverse complement.
AACCATTATGAAAAGTACAGCTGTTTCATGAAATGTAGAGCAATTCTGGGATATTCAGCTCCCGTTATCTATACCTCATTACATTCTGCTGTAACTTGATGGCAATGGTGGGCAATTTGGATTTCGTCCAGAGGTTAATCTTGGAATAGAGATGAATATCTACATCATAATGAGCTGCCTATTATCAGTGCAATCAGAATTGGAAGAGGCTGCCCATAGGCAACAAATCAAGATTGTCTTAGAGTTCCAACAACCCACACTTATCATGTTGCATTCCTGTTCTGTGTTATTGTGGATTTCTGCCTTTGTGAACCAGCTCTTAGTTGCCCCATCAATAATTTCGCCAGGTTGCAGTCATCTTGTCTTAGTCTGGAAAAAGAGTTTTTAACTGCTCTAGTGGTAAGTAGTCAGTTCAACTACAAACATTTCCATCACCCCTTCAAATTTGTCCTCAACACTTCAATAAGAAAGAAGATGATCAAAAAGTGGAGGAATGCTGGAAGGTGGGATTTGTTGCCAGTAGTATCACATACAACAAAATAATTTAGATCCTATGTAGCAGATTTGATGAAACCAGAGGTACAGGGGAAAAAATTCAATTGTGGCAATGGAGACTAATTCATGTAAGTCCAAACATAGCCCATTGTTTGTTCTGGTCTTAAATATGATTAATTTATGCCTTCTAGATTTCCTCAATAAATCTGGATGCAGGTCTCACTGTCTAAGGCATTCTGGTTGTCCTGAAAAACAGCCGCAGCAAAAATGGTCATTGCATCTAACAGTGATTTGTGGGGTCCTCCTGTTTTATTCCACTAGTACAGAAATGATTGACTGACATGTTACCATGCCATTTCAATCACATGGAGAGAACAGTGAAAGCAATCTAGGCATATTAGGCATATATTTTAATATTTTGAGTAGTTTTCACTAAGCATCGTGTACCATATTGTATTATACCATATTGTATTAGTTTTCACTTTCTTTTAGGAGAAAGCAGGAAACAAAATCTGTTTAAAGGGCTCCTACTTTGCAGCACAAATTCAGCCAGCAGCTCTTCTGTTAAAGCCACTATAAGTACTGGACATGGTATAGGTGAGGTGTATTAAAATAATAATAATAATAAATAATTTTATTTCTATCCCGCCCTTCTCCCTATTGGGACTCAGGGTGGCGACTCCCTATATAGCTAGAGAGTTCACCAGATGACACGAGCCATTCACATTTTAAATTACCCCCAAGAAATTGTGAAGATAGGAAAATAAAATAAAATGCATTGTAGGGAGTATTTAAAGATGATTAGACAGAATCCTACTGAATTGTCAAAATCATAATCTGAATTTCAGTTTTCTTACGTTTCGGTGGGGGAGGCTGAATAAAAATGATACAAAAAGGCAACTTTGGCAGTATGAAGACTTCTTTACTTTTGCTCTCCACTGAGATAATTTAATATTTGGTTGCTTTATTTGAGTGTCGTATCCTACTAACATTGAGGGATGACTGGCTTAAAGTTGAGGAGGAATCATTGTTTTTAGTGTCTTAAAAAAAACCTAGAATGCATAGAAACAACTGAAGAATTAATATTCTCCAGATAGACGTAGATGAATACTGCAGCCATTTTTAACTAGATTAAAAATAAATGTAGTATATGTCTTACGTAGTAGGAAAGAAAAATTCCATTATCAACTTGTTCAGTACATAATACCATAACAAGGGGCTTAATTGGACACCCAAATCTTCCATGAATACTAGAAATAAGAATATCACACCAGGAGGGAAGGAAAATTGGAAGGCCAGCTAGTTCTTAATCTCATCCCAAAGATCTATTTTTTTTAAAGACAATGTTTTGCTTCTACCTGAAAACAAATACCAGCATAATGTTCTCTCCTTTTCTAGCTGGTGACTGTGACCATTAACAAGACTGCAAGTAACCATTCATGAACAACAAAGTCAAATCCTGACCAAAGACTTTCGGAAGTCAAACATTCCTTGGGAAGAAGCCTTCCATTCTCCCTGGAAGCTACTTTTAGAAAATTATCATCTTGTCCTCTTATTAACAAAAGATGATGCATGGAATTTGAAGGAGCCACTTAAAACAAAGAAAGGTCAACAGGAAAAACACATTTATCTAACAGAAATAAGCTGCTTTTCAATAAAATTGCAAAATATACAAATAAATCAAGTTTAAAATAAATTGTCAACACCACTGAGTAATGGTACACTCCACTGGGATTACAGATTATGAAATGTGTACATTCCACTTGTGCTTTTTCAAAAAATTATATAAACATAGTATGGAATACTATTAGGGGTATCCTACTTAGAAGAGAGTGAATGCATAGATACAATGCAACATAAACAACAAACCTAGAAAAAGAGTGTAGATATTTTGGAGTGCAGTAATAAGTGGAAACAAATTGTGTGAGGAGCCTTTGAATTCTTACCAAAGTATGGTCAGCAATCTGCAATAATGAAATAATGGAATCCAATGCCTGGAACTTTATAGTTTTGATGTACTGTATTACATCTATATAAATCCGCAATTCTGTGCACCATTTATGAGGGAGAAAGATATATTTAACTGTATTGGAAAGCTTTTCCTGAGATGCAGTTAAGTTTCAACTTATGACCTGAATTGTCGTTCAGAGGTCTCCAACATGTGGGCTACGGACCGGCTCTGGTCCACAGTGCGCCAGAAACCGGGCTGTGCAAAGGAGCAAAGACCCATCCATGCCCGCACGAGATGCAGGAAGCGTGTGAAACCATACCCCCTGTGGTCCACAGAAAAACCTCTCCACAGAACTGGTCCCAGGTACCCAAAAGGTTGCGGGTGCTGTTGTAGCTCATGCAGAAGTACAAATGTTTTTGAGAAAGAACATTCTGTAGAGATCCAGATAAACCTCTGTGAAAAAAATGAAGTATGGAATTAAGAGCTCTAAGCCTAAGCATGAAGTATGGTATTCTCCTTTATTGTTACCTTCTCCCTTACAATACCAGTTTAACTCCTAATCTTGAAAATCGTATTGTGATTGTTCTTTCATCAATCCCCCCAAATCCACAAACAGGTTGTTTAGAAATACTACAGCCAGTTAAGAAATGTAAATACAGTGGTAGGATCAAGCCAAGAGGAATTACAGCTAAGAAATGACAATAACCATAAAATGTCAATGTATGAAACAGTAAAAATAAGTGGAAGAAATGTACATCATAAATAATGGAACAGTTCTTAGGACCCCCTATACAACAACTGTGTTTCAGTAACAAATCCTAGCCTCCCGTTGTGCCTTTAATTGCAGCACCATGTTATTAATAATAGCACAAATGTGCTACAGTTACCCATCAAAAAGTGTACACATTTCCCTTCTTCATCCATGAGCTAACCTAGATGTAGATTGTGCAACCTTGCACAATTCTCTGACTTCTAAGCAAAATTAGACAATTTCTAAGGTCAGGTGAGAGACATCAAAACATCAAGAGTCTCAAGCACTTCCTAGCACCTCATACATTTATAAGATAAATTATTTTTAACCCTGTATTCATTCTCCCATCTTTTGAGTTCAAGGCTCATTGCTGTAATGTTAATTCAGTCTACACATTTATTCTAGGATCACTCACTTTATAAAAAGATACATCATTGCAGCATTACTACAGCAGCTAGACAGGCACTTCTGTGGAAATAATGCTAACTGCCAGAAGTATGTTAGGAAAAGGATACAGCAAGCATGTAGATCTCAACTGGTTGCCTATTGTGATAACAATTTACACATATTACAGAATGGAAATGAACCCTAACCAGCAAATTCACCCTATTCTAATCTAGTTTCATCTGCATAGCTACTTGTGGCAAAGACTCGGGGATCGGTCTCAGAGGAAGCAGTAGAGATTATGAAGTATCTCATGGTACATAATTCAAAGGAGACAAAACAAGGAATTACTGACTGTGTTCACTGCTGCAAAATAATTTCCCCCCGGTTTTTTGTTATCATGAAGATGCCACATTCTAAAGATCATAGGAAATGCTGTACAGAATCCAAGGGCTGAAACAAATATACTTTAATTTATGGACATGCTTTTCTTCTGTAGTAAAATGGAGGGGCTGTATTCTGGTAGTTAAAATAAATAAGATCATTCTGGCTTAAAAGCAAGAGTATTTGTTAAAAGCCAGATAATCTGATCCCCAAATACAAAGCACAGATTAACTAGAGATTTTCACACAGAGATGTAAGAATGATTCTAACTGGACCTTAGAAATAATGCATGAGTGTGCCTTGTTCACATGCTGTCTGGTCTCAATCGAGAAAGTCCAAGCACTCAAGCTTTGTTCAGGCTGCCACCACCATAACCACCACTCTGTCAATTTAACAAATGTCTGAAAATGGAATTAAAGTCTTTCTTGCTTGCCAGTTGCCCTTGTTGCCATAGCAAAATAGCAAAATACACATCACTTGTTGGAAATGTACAGTCATTTGGACATGCTGGCTAATGGTAGTTATCTTGTATTAAGAGTTTAATGTTTCTGAGACCCTTTCCAATAATTCTTTATTACAGTTACCTGAGGGACAAGGCATATGTGTGTCTCCATGGTGGATCTCGCAATATTGCTTTTGTCTTATTAGTCCTGAGCATAAAACATAATGTTAATTACTTGTGGGATTCCACCTGCGCTGTTAATTGACAAATTACATCTCTGGGCTGTCTTGATGAATAATTCACACAATAACCACCATATGAGAGTTGCTCAAAATTACAGAACTGCGTATATATATGAAGGGATTTATTGCTACAAGCAGCCATAACCATGTCGCTGAAGCTTATGTATATACAGCTCACTACATGGAACAGCCTTCCCTACAATTCCAGAGCAGTCTCCAGAGCATCTAGTCATTAAATAGGGGAACATAATATGATCAAAAAGATCACATAAGAGCATCAAAGTAGAAAAAAAATGTCTTGGTGACCATTGGATCAACATTTTTATTGCTGGACACTATACTACCTGTTTCCTAAGGATTCCAGAACAGTGAAAATTTTGCCTGTAGTATTATCCACCATATTACCACAAACCCACAGAACTGATTCCTGACACAAAGATATAAAATCTCTGTAGAACAATCATACATGAAGAAAATGAAAAAAAGAAATGTTATGCTCAAGTACCATTTCTTTGCATGCCAGAAGGGGTAAGATGGTGCTATATTTCATTTTTATAAAGATTAAAAGGCATGGGAATTGGAGTATACTGGGGGGAAAGCAGATGATTAATGCTTATGTATTTTAAAAAAAGGATTTAATACTTAGGTTATATTGTTCTTTGCTTTCATATATGCCAACATATTTCACATGGAACTGGAAATTAACTTTAAGAGAAAGCATACAAAATATTTTGGAACTTAATTATATGCAAAGGTATGTAATTTGATTTACTGCACTTCATTAAATTGCATAGCCCTAATCTTCAGCCACACTTGGATGATTAATGCTTACACAGCCCAAATATTCAAAGTTGTGCATTTAGGTGGCTGGTTAAGATCAGTGAAACTTTGCAAATCTTCTGCACCCACAGTATGCAAGTTTAGAGAAGAAACATATTACATATTACCACAAACCCCCAAATGAAGTCTTTACGATGATCTCTGAGACCTTACCTCACAAACAAAACATTTCAAGAAATAATTATCACTTTACAAAGACTTAGCAATATATTGTCCTAAAAGGTATAAAGCATTCACATTAGTAAGTGCAAAACTAATTCACAGGCAGTTGAACAGTGTAAGAAAAAACAAACATGGTTCAAAGGACTATATTTCTGTAAGACTTATACAAAAGCTTAATGACCATTTCTGACTACCAAATCCCAGAAGAAGAAACAGTGAAAACAACATGAGCAACTGGGACAAAGAGGCCAGGAAGATTTCTGTCAAAATCTGAAGACTCAGATTTCAAACTTTTCCTGCCTTGTAGTATTTGAATGGGAAAGGCTCCAAACATTCCAGTCTGAAGTGACTGTGAAAGTCACATTACTTGCCAAAATATATTTGGATATTTTTAAAAAATGGATAAAATGATTGGCATAATACATGAAAAGCAGAATTTAAATAAACTTAGTAATATTCTTAAAGACATGAGTAAATTCAGATAATCCAGTGGATGTTAATTTTACACATTACATTTTAATACATGATGGAATCTCGAAGTTTGAACAGGAAAGGACACGACTCATCAGAAAATAAAGTCCAACTGTGATGCAGATATTGACAGAGCAGATATAAAGACGTCAACTTCTAAAACATTACCTCTTCTTTTGAACTGAGAGCATCTTTAGCTTGGCATTGGCTGGGAAGCCTAAATAATACAAATGTCTTCCATGCAGCACTTTTTTTCAGGGATAGAGGTCACTCTTAAAATCTAGGCTCCTGACTGGAATACTTAGTCATTCAACTATATATACTGATTTGAAATAATTACAAAAGATTGAATATACCATTAAAACATTTAGGAAGTTCTAGAAAATCTTTTCATGACAAACCAGCATAATCATTTGGATATAATCAATTTGAACAATTCAGTATGTGTTATGGGGCACAAAATATGAAAAGAGATACATGAAATACAGACACAAAACCAGTTAAGAATCTATCTTTGTCATAGCAGGCCAAATTATAATGCATCATTTTCAACAGCACAAAACATTTGAAAATTCAATATTCAAGGGGATAGCATTTTGCAGCCTCTAAAGAAGTTTGTCTGCATTTCATGACAAGCCTGAAAAAAATTAATAGGTTAAAGTATTATGCTAATAAAAGAAAGTTTCAAAACGTCAATCCTACTCAATGGCATACTGTAATGGAGAAATCTACATTGTGCTTCATGGGAACTCAAAAAGTCTTGTGGCCAACAATGAAAAAAACAGCTCTTTCATATTTACAGATTAAACTGCAAAATAAGAATCACAACCTAAAATAAAATAAATTTCACTTAGGCGCACAACTGTTTGGGGTTAGGATATTTGCATAAGGAGAGCTATAGAGAATTTACATAAGGTTCATCTCACATCTGCAAAGAACCAACACATCATCTGCAAAGTATCCCTGTAAATTCAGGGTTCCAGCATGAAGAGTGAAAAAAAAAATAATCAAGTCTCAGGAGGTCATCGTAGCTAACACATTCTGGAAGTCAGCCCTGAATGCTATTCTGCAGAATAGAACCTTTTATCCATTCAGTAATAATAGATTTTCATGGTCATATTTCTTGTAAGCAGGGAGAATGGCACTGGCAATTCAGGATCTCATCAGCAGTGTCAAATGAGGTTGTTTAAATATATAACTGCAAGGCATTCCTTGGGGCATGCTCCCCAGATGCCATAAAATAAATTGCAACTTCCTGAGGTGGAGCACGTTCTTTAGGGAACATCCTAAAGAGATTTGCCTCTTCATTTTTCATGCCCAAGTGTTCATAAAAATTCTGAACAGCTGATTAAGAACTGGAGGTTAAAAAGAGGACTTCTAAAGAAAGAATGTATGGAAAAATAGAAATTCTCTCCCAGTTGTTGAAACATATCCCATCTTCCTGCCCTCTAGCCTAGACTCCTCTAAAACACACTGACTTTATATTAAAAGGAATTTTAAAATCTAAGAGAACTGGCTGGCCCAGCAGCATCTACAGGGGCATGTATCTTCTAAGAACAGAGCCTTTGGGAGGATTGACTTTGGCTATCAGCATAGCAGCATTTTTAAATAACAAAAAAGTCAGCTCTCTTAACATACCTTTTACAACAAGTTCTTTGTTGAAAGTAAAGGGCGGCATGACTGACAATACATAGACTCTGAAAATACTCCAAAGTTAAGACATGCACTCAGCAAAGGAGAAGCAGCAAAAATCGCTATTTATCTCCCAAATAAATAAAATACTATGTGCAATTTTTCAGGACACAAATCCTCCTTTTTTCATATGGTGCCCACGTATTCCACTATTCCTGGACTCAAAAATGTGGCCTCTTAAGTCCTCATGCACAATTCGGAAGGTTTAAGGGGCCGCTTATTTTTCTCCAGTTTCAGGAGCAACCTGTGTTAAGTTCTTGAAGGATCATTCATATTTTCCCCCAACCAATACATTCTACAAATGACAATGCTTTGTCATTTTATCTAAGGGGAAAAACAATAAAAGAAAGATGGGACCATTGGAACAAAGTCACAAATAATACAGTAGAGTTTAACTGGGAATAAATATCCTGCAATATTTACCACTGCAATATATATATATATATTTAAAAGATTCATGATATTGCTTGAAAAAATAAACCACAGCTGCTTTGACTTTTCAGCATATATTTAAAAGGATTACCAATATAACTGGAAAAAAATAGACCTGATTCTGCTCCACTTGGATTAATGTTGCCATTTGTCCCAAAAAGATGGCTCATCATTGCCAAGCTTTGCTTAGGTGTTTGCTGCTTTTTTTTTTTCTTTGCTTCTGTGCTCTCATTCTCTGAGCTCCCATTTCTTCCCAACGTTGTCTTCTGCTCCCAGGATGTCTTTGGTCTCAGAGCACTGGATATAAGCACATGTTAACGTTGGTCACAATCAGAGAGAAGGCAAAGGAGGGAAGACTGGTCCAGGTGAATCGGGAACGAAGATGGAAAGCAGAGAAAGAGGATGAAAGCCATGTGACAATTCCTAGATGGTACCTTCATTATGCATACTGTGGTTGGACTTGTTGTGAGTTACACAGTTCTGTTCGTTCAGTAGATTTGCCATCTCATCCGGCAAACCGTCATGCAGTTCTGTAAGAGTCAGTTCTATTTTAGTGGTTTCACTGTCCGAGGACTGAGGTGTTTTATCCATTCGAGATGCCATTAGGGCATTTTGGTATTGCTGTCTTGAGATCTGTACCAAGCACATTAAAAGATACAAAAAAGAATTTGGTAATTACCGTAATAATATTATTCCTGATGCTGCTAGCATTAAGAGATTCATACATTCTAACTTGCCTTTATTGAAAATAAGCATCATCATATTTCTTCCACAAATTTTGAATTCCAAGGAGTTTGGGATCATTTAGAATACATTTCTGTTTATTCAAGGCAGAATAAATGGCTCTAATTTTTTTCTGCCCCAATTCTAGAACCAGTGATGCTGCAGGTTCAGCTATTGCTCCAGGGCACAATCATGCTGCAAACTCCATCTGAGTTTCCCTCTCTCATACCCCTAATATTGTATAATCCTCTCTCTGTAAGCTTAGCTAACTGACTGTTGTAACTCTTTTCAGTTTGATAAAGACCATATGTTTCTTTCTCAATCAAAACTCCAACTCTCATATCATTAGATTCAGGATACTCCAGTGGATTCAGGAAGGTGCATTATTATTCTTAATCAATTATCCTTTGTGATTCACAATGCTTTCTAAATTTGTCAGAAATTTCATAGTATTTTGTCTATAAAGTTTTTTTACAAGCAGATTTTAAAGGATCCTAACTTGAAAATCCAAACACCTATTTCTATGTGAAATCATCCTACCCTAATTAAAAAATTCTTCCTGCTCTGATGAAAAGCCCCCCCAAAAATCACTTTAATAAACCACATTGTAAAGAAAATGTACTTGAAAACATCTGCATTTATTTTTAATGAAAACTAGCATACCTTCATATGTTATTCAAATTAATGCAAAGTGAGATCTCTCACATATATTATTATACTGTAGTTATTTAGAATTCTTTTCTATGTAGTTAGTAAGAGAACAAAGCTCTGTTTTTCTTAATCTGCTTTTGATTAACTCCCCAAATGAGAAAAACTCTAGTAAGAAAAATCAGGACCTTGAAGGGACTAGGTTTTTCTATATATGTCTGTTATATTCCATATTAAGCATGGTTTGAATTTCTGAATATACTCAATGTCATGGTTTCTTCAGAGAAGGAGGACAAGTTTTTGGAAAGACTCAAAAGTCAGTGGTTCCCTGCCACTCAGCTCTTACTCAAATAAAAAAGAAGAAAAACGAATGTGTGTTTTGCATCTCAGACTTTGATAAGATGCCACCAAACCATGTTTACACTATGGAATAAGATTGCCTAGGTGATCAGTCAGAAGCCTGAGAAGCAAAAAATCCATTACTTCAGAGAGGATCTTATGACGCAACCCATCTGGGTAGAGGGTGGAGTGTTGTAGCTTCTGAGATTTAGCTCACCAGTGGGAGGTAACTTTGAATTGGAAGTAATGTTTATAGTTTGTGAATGATGCTCTATACTGTATTTTAGAATGGCTCTACCAATTTTCTATTGATTCCTTTCTTGAATCCCTGGGCAACTAGAAGTTTCATTTCTTGCTTTATCAACTCCTGGCTGTTGACTAAGCTCCATTCCCTGAGCAAATTTAAACCCAGTGTCCTTTATACACTCTCTCTTCTGATGACAGGACAATATGTATATTAGTGTTATTAATAAAGCAGGCTTATTATAACTTGTTTCCATTAAACAAATATATTAAAATAATTTGTTTTATTATAGCATAAAGTACAAAGTACTCGTTTTTGAATTCTCAACATTTGGGAGAAAAGACCGTTTCAGTCTATGAATGCTAATTAAAACCTTTTATATGGAGAAATTCTAGGTGACTGAAAGCACTTATTCTCTCAAATAACATTCATAGTGCTTTAAAGAAGAAAAAACTGGATAAAATATGTTACATACAATTAAATAAATAGAATCATAAATTTGACCAGCCCATAGAAATCATGTAGGCAAATTCCTTGCTTGGTATAAACTTTGCACTGCAGGATATTACTGCAGTGCAAGTTGTTGGTGTTTTCCACTTTCTGGTGGTCTGTTCCATTTTTTAAAAAGTGCCTGCATGGTTTTAAACCAAAATTTGCTTGGAACTGGTCATAATATTCCAAATGCTGATATATTCAGGTAGATATATACCTTAGACATTAGATTCCTTTTTTTTTTGTTTTACCTGAAAGATAATCCTGAATTTATAATCATCCATGCTCCCTCAAAAAAAAGACTAGACAAAAAATAATAATAAGCAGAGCAAACTCTTGTGCATTGTCCAGTTCCACATCTACTTGCTAAGAAACCAATTTTGGAGACTTTCAAATGAGTTTTAAAAATCAGAAGTAATACCTTTTCCAACTGATAGACTTTATTAAAAGGTATAAGGTCATGAGCTAGAGTTCAGTTCATCAGATGAGATTCTACCAAACTCCTGATTTTTTTCTATCAGACATAAACACAAGTCTTCTTCTACAATGTCTACAACAAGAGGCATCAAATGAATTCACATGTCACACACTTATGTCTGTATGTACAAAAAGAAGGGACCAGGAGAAACAAAGAATTAACTGAGCAACCACAAATTATTAGTAATGTATACAATTTATAAATTTCAATTTATAAAATTGATTCTGCAGTTGCACATACCAATTTTTCTCTCACCTGCTTACAAACCACTCTCCCACACAGTAACTCACAAGAATATGCACAAAGATATACATATTCTTTTCTTCCTTCAAGCAGAATCATAAAAAAGAAGGAAAACACACACCTATGCACAAAGAGTGGAAATTGGATGAGAAATAGATGTACCTGTAAAGGTAACGAAGAAAGAACAAAACTGGATGGAGACAAAGTGAAGAAGGTCCATGACCAGAAAGAACACAGAGAAGGTCCCTATTGGGACCTTAAAGAAAGGTTACCAATCAATTAGACAAATAGCCTCTTCAAAACAAGACACTAAAGCTTTCCAGGTCAACACCTTTTTTTAGCAAGAGCCTCTGTAACTGTATCATCTTTGTAAGTTGTATTTAACAGCTTCTTCTATTATTAGTGGGCCCAAAAGGACACCTCTATTTACATAGTTCTTCTGAAACAATCCAGGTCTACCCACGTAATAGTTATACCTTTGATTGTTTGTTAGTAAAAAAATACATTATTCTGTTAAGTTTCAGTCTTGAAACTATTACAATAATAGTTATACCTCCTAGCTCTATGTCATTCATCACCTGTACCTAAATAATTTAATAACAAGTTCAGAATAACTTGGCACCCACTAGATATGTAAATGTCAAGTACACAGAAATTTGCTTTTAGAATGTTCACTTGTATGAATCTGGTAGCTCAAGACAGCATTTGCCATCACCAGTTTTCTGGTACCTTCCCTATTTTCCTAGATGTCTCAGTATTGCAAATCTATTTTTGTTCTTATGTTCTGTAATCCATTTTTAATATGCTAATAATAGACCAAGTGGTGAAGAGACTTTCCAGCAGTGAGGATGAGCAAATAAAAAATGACCATCTATCTTTCTATCTCTGTTATCCACATTCTCACACATAATACATACCCATCCTTCCCATCCACATTCAAACTTGTCCAAATCATTAGCTAAATTTAAAAGATGCCTTTAAACTATTAAAAAAAGAAATCAAACAATTTGGGAACAGAATAACATGAAGAGAAAAGCACAGGGTTTCCAACTCCACTCATGAGTGGCTAGAAAGTATTAGCTGGAAAGAGAAGGCAGGTAGAGTCAACAAGGAGGATTTGTTTAACTCTGCTGATTCCTTCCAACAATAGCTCTCAAACTGCCAACTGAGCAAACTTCATTAATTTATCCAGTTAGAGTTTAGTTCTTTCCTAAAAGAAGTACAAGATCATCTCTAAACAGATAAAATGCTCTGCATCTGAAACAATTATTTCCAAGTGTTGAGTGTTTTATCACAAAATAACTGATTGACAATTAAGAGATTTAATTTAATTTAGACAACCTTTATTCCCAGCCTACAACTACAGATAGAAGATCCCTTTTTCCCCCTTTCATACCTTGACGTATTGAATGTCTGAGATTGCTCTGACTGAGTAATCTGGAACATATACTTGAAGAAATGAGGAGTTCAACTGATTGTTGCTATTCCCTATTGCTGGTGTCACGGCATCAATGCGATCTCCTCTATTAAGAGAATCTGAATGATTTAAGCCACAAGAACGAGGTGGTGACTTATTTTCAGCTGGGGAAAAAAGAAAAAGAAAAATATGAAGAATGCAGTTGAAATCCAAAAACCATCAGTTCATGGGACAGACTGAGGGTAACTTGAGATAATTGGCAAGCTACTTGAATTTAAATGCATGAGGCTTATTCAGCAAACAAAGTATGTACAGTAGATGTGTGTCCTTTGTTAAATTTTCTTGTTCAACCTCTAAAACCACTTTGAACACAAATTAATGCATTCGAATTCACAATAAAATAGTTTAATAAATACAGTATAATAGAGTTTAGAATAACATAACATAATGTAACATAAACATAACGTAACATAAAACACAACATAAAACATAACATAATAATAATAATAATAATAATAATAATAATAAATTTTATTTTTATACCGCCCTTCTCCCTGTTGGGACCCAGGGC
>JANHFK010007685.1:537533-554569 GCA_036250565.1 Sibynophis collaris | reverse complement strand
TACTCACATAATAGTTACCTCATGGCTGCATCATTGTAAAGCTCTAAATCTTCCCTTAAAGTCCATTTGGAAGTTACAACTGGTCCAGAACACAATGGAACCCAGAGTATTGGCTGCCCATAGACTCACCTATGTTACACCTTTATTGTATGAGCCATACTGGCTCTCTGATTTCTTCCAGGTATTATGACCTTTAAAGCCCTACAAGCCATGGGGCACTAGATCTGATAGGGTGGGCACACTCAAGGTCCCTTCCCTGAAATATTGTGAGGTCTTGGAAGCATGCCTTTTCTGCTGCTCCTACCATCCCCACTGGTGATTTGACAGATCCACACCATTGTAGTCTTCCAGAAAGCCATTAAAACTTCGCTTTTTATTGAGGTGCTGACATTGTGTGCATAGGAATTATGGAAAGACTACAGTCGAGCCTGCTGTGAGGCATCTCAAGGGGGACATTTCAAGGGGTACAATTATGGCTAAGGGTTTTTATTATTTTACAGTTTTTATTGTTTTTATGATTGTTTTATTAAATGGTTTTATGGTTATTGTGAGCCGTGCAGAGTTGCTTAAGATGGGTGGCCATATAAATCTTTTAAATAAATGAAATAATGTTAATTCTAAAGGGATCTACATAATGATAATTATGCTCCATTTAGTAAACTTTCAAGGGCACCCAGATTAATTCCTCAAAATCTTATACACAGCCAAATTCTGTATGCAGCATATAGAGTACAGCAATAAATAGTAAGAGTATACTATCATAACCAGTTCCTTTACCAGCTATAGCATTTATTCCCTATTGCTTTTATCTTACAATCTGTTTGTTTCACACTGTATTAATCATTATGTAACTCAGTATTGGATTACTGTCTGGACTTTATTTCTTGTAGGCCTTTGGCTATAACAAAGAATTCATTCATTCAAAGCTAGAGGTGACTTAAGCAGATAAATGACTCAAGAATAGACTATGATCCTGATCAAAGAGGCCAAGAAAACAACTATATTAGCAATATAAGATTAAAACGCTTTTGCTTAAACATTCATTAGGTGGGATCATTCTTAGCACCTAATTATATAAGAAAGTTTATGCAATATATACATTGTGGAACAAGCTTTCACTGACTACATCAAATGTATAAACTGTTATCCAAAATTGATAGGTGTATTTCTGTGAGTGGAACTAAAAACATTGGATTTTTTTTTCAAGAACAGAAGATTCTTCTACTGTTTAGTATAAAGCAAATCACTATGTTTGTGTTGAACAAAGGAGTTTCTATTATTTATTATAATTTTCTACTATATATTGTATCTATCATATAAGTAACAACTCTTGGAACAAAAGTCTGTTTGAATTTTAAAACATACATTCAGTATACAAGAGAAGTAAAAAGAAAATAAATATATATTTTAAGTATACAGAAATACTATTTAATAAAAAGTAATATATATTATTAAACAAGCTCAATAAAATCAGATCTGCAACTATTTTTTTTCATGACTAATTTTAAAAATATCTCATAAAACAAGTAAAACTGCAATTATAATATAAAATATATTAAACCATATCTCAACCATATTTCAAATTTCCTTCAGAACTTAATAGCTCTTCATGCTATTTTGTGCCATCAGAGAAAGGCTTCAGAATTCATAATTTGTTTTTCTCTCTAAAAATAACATCTGCACAGGTATCTGAGATAAACAAATGCGTGTAAATCAAATTATTTTTATCAATGAAGAAGATATTGTTCCTAACAAACATTCAGGCTACCTTGTGAATTGATTTGTGAGAATATGAAAACCATAATACCGTTTCCCTGAAAATAAGACCCTGTCTTATATTTTTTTTGAACCCTGAAATAAGTACTTGGCTTTATTGCCATGCGGTCAAAAACCTGATTGGGCTTATTACCAGGGGCTGTCTTATTTTGGAGGAAACAGGGTAGAAGAAATACTGTAGAAGATTTCAGTTTTATTTAAAAACACCAAAGTAATGCATTAAACTAAATAGTATTGTCAAACAGCAGATCTAATGACTACAAAATTGCTTGGTTTTTTGTCTTCATTTGTTTTAAAAGCAAACCGGTAGGTGGTGCTGTTTGCTTACTACAGTATACATAATCGTTTAGTTTATTAGGCAAAACTAAGATTAGTCCAATTCATATTACAGACTACCCATAAAATAATGCCCCGAGTTAATAATATGCATACCAGGATTTTATCAGAATGTCATCTGTTCTGGTTATTGACTTAAAAATATTTACTTTTGGGAGGAATTGTGAATTTCAAGCTTATTTGCTGCTTAATTGTTTCCAATCTGTTCCCACCACTTTAAAATAATTTGTTCACTCTATTTTGATGATGCCAAAAACCAAAACTCAGATAACATTACCTTCCAGATGTTGCGTACTTACAATTCTCAGTATCCCTAGCAATGTATGAGCAATGGAAATGGTGACTTGAAAACATCTACAGGGACTTAAATTATGTAATTAATCGGATGATTTTAATGGTTCATTAAAAGTAGTTAATATTAATTAGGAGTATATCTAAAATTGTATGGTGATCAATACATTGAATAACTGAATAAGAATGTAATATATGGCCCTGGTTTTATACAGGCTAATATTTTCACCTTTTCTTCAAAAGGGTCAACAGCAATTTCTTCGGTCATTTTCAGATTGTGCCTTTTTCTTTCATCTCATGCTTTATTGTAATGGAATGTATGAAAGATCTTGGGGGAAAAGAGGAGGAGATGCTGCCTAGGAAGCAATCAGACAAGAGAAGCAGGAGCCTGCAGTCGCTTTATGTCAGAGAAACTTAAGAAAGACCCACTTTAATGGACCAAGTAGTGAAATTTGTGTCTTCAGACTTGCAAGTTTCTATTAATGTAGCCTTACAACAAAGTAGAATTAGTTCATTTTGCCATGTTTCCTGTCTGGTTTACCAGAGAGAGCTGACATTTATAAATGTAATTATGCTTTTTTTAAAGTACTTTCTACTCCTGAATACAAGGCCCAATTTTAATCAGATACCCCAAAAATTGTAATAGACACATAATAATTTTCCCATTAAATAAGATGGCGTTGATTGAAGTCTTTCTAAAAAAGTGACTCAGACTGGAATTGTGGAAGGAAGAACTGTTGTCTAGATTTTGCCCTCTCCCAGATATTTTAAACCAGTAACAGCTCCATCCTCCCACTATTTGCACTGAAAAAAGAGCTCCCACTCTTACCAATGGACCTTTTGTCAATACCTCTGAAGCTGCCATTTATTTTTTGAAAAACCATTCAGTCACTATTAGGATGAATGGTATCTTGCTTAACCAAATCTTAGGTTGCCTAAGGTAGGCAGAACAAATAACAAGGTAATGCAGGAATAATGATGACCCTTTTGACATTAGAGACTGTCACTGAATAGTCATGCTGATCAGAGGAGAGTTGCAGGAGAAACAAATGCTTATAATCATAGGTCTGACCTGTAAAATTAGAATGAAGTAATCAATAGGTTTGTTTCGCTGATAGAGGTAGTATTCAAGGGCTTTCTTGTTTTTCTCATCATACTTCAGCTCCTGAATCACATTGGGATGCTTTAGTAGCCTCAGGAGGATCTTTTCAGACATTTGGGATGGGCCAAATGCTTCAACCTCTGAAAACATAAAAACAACTTGATTGATAACGTATAGTACATTTGTTAAGACGTAATATATTTATTAGCATATTATAATTAAATATAAAAGTGGAATGGCAAATGTTTCAGGCCAACACATCTCTATTATTTATTACCTCTGTCCTGTGCCATGCATACCATGTCCATCAAAGATGGTATTCTGCCGGTTCTGATTGGTTCTGGAGAACCAATAGCGGGAATTTTGAGTAGTTCAGAGAACCGACAAATACCACCTCTGACTGACCCCGCCCCCATCTATTTGCTGCCTCCTGAGTCCCAGCTGATCGAGTCCCAGCTGATCGGCTGGGTCTTCTTTTGTTGCCCTGTACACAGAGCTAGAAAGCAGGTTAGTGGGGTGGTGAGGGAATGGAGATTTAGTATCCTTCCCCTGCCATACCCACCAAGTCACAGAACTGGTAGTAAAAAATTTTAAATCCCACCACTGATGTCCATTTCACTGCTCAGACTGCCCAACAATTTATCAACCCATCAAGAGAATATTAGGCTGCAGGTAATATCTGTCTATTCATAAAGAGAGACCAGAAGTGGAGGAAGCAATTAGAGAAGACATCTTTCTTCCACTTTTTTGCTCTTCTCTACCTCTGGAAATTGGGCCTAAAATATTTTTCCTCCCAAAAGGAAAAAGGTACACATATAAAAGAAAAAAGGAAA
Source organism: Sibynophis collaris (assembly GCA_036250565.1). Classification (NCBI taxonomy): domain Eukaryota; kingdom Metazoa; phylum Chordata; class Lepidosauria; order Squamata; family Sibynophiidae; genus Sibynophis; species Sibynophis collaris. The sequence continues at coordinate 550,231 of JANHFK010007685.1, read as the reverse complement.
CAGAAGAAGGGAGGGAGAAAAAAGTGGAAGGTTTATCTTAAATGATGTAGGGTCTCCTGCTTGGCTGGGGGGTGGACTAGATGACCTACAAGGTCCCTTCCAACTCTGTTAATCTGTTAACAATGGAAAATAGACAGGATTCAGTCCTCCTGCATATTTGTTTCATTCCAGCAACTATTTTTAATGAAATGAAAGGCAAAGAAAGTTAACACGATTTTCCTAGTGGCATCCAGTTCAGTTTTAGCCTGATCAAGTCTATGATAGCAATCTGATACTGCTCCTTACTCTGACCTCCTCAGACAATTTTAAGTTTTACTAGCTCTATTTCTGTTACACTCTCGGAATTTCTATCAGGATTGAACATAAAGTATAAGAGAAGAGAATATAATGAACAAGGAGACACAATATACAATTCCCTAACACAGCTTCCCTACTCCATCCACTGTTTCATTGATTCTCTGTTAACAATTTAGCAGTTAGATCCTAATGTGATAAGAACTTCAATAAACCACACTTGCCTGTTGCTAGGAAACGGTGCATTGCCAAAAGCAACTGTGGTGAGATTTTAACCTTCATTTCACTATCTGTCTGTTTGAAGGCAGAGAAATCCTGTTTTCTCTCCCGATGGGCTACTTTCTTTTTGGTCTTGTTATCAGCTACAGATAAAACAAATAAAATATTCATTACATTTTGCTCCCGTGTTTACCTTGTGATTCCATTTTTATATTCCAATTTATTATTTTTATATTTATTTATTCCAATTATTATAAACTGTTATTATTTACACAAATAGAAGTTCACAAACCTCCACCCATCTAATTAAAAGTTTGTGATGTCGGATAACTTTTGATCAAAGTCTTTACCTTATCAAAGCAAGCTACTGAGTAAATTAATGTAAGATCTATTTTCATTAGGCTAGCATCTAAAGACCTGTCAGAGTACTCCCACTGCTGCTTTTCTGCCTTAAAAATTATGGCACTGAGGAAGTGTTCTTGGCTTTACAAATAATGGCAACAATTAGGAAAAAAGATAATGGGCAGAAAATAATCCAACATTCCTTTGACTAATGTTAGACAAAAAATAATTGGTATTTTTGTTTCTCTTGTACCAACATGTGTTTTATACTAATAGGAGAACTGCATTAATTTTAATGAAGTTGCAGGATTAGATGAAACTGTTGCCTATTTTTCATGTACAAAATAATGTAATAATCCTTCTTTTCATAAAAGAGGCATTGGGTGGAATCCAATATCACGTAAAATTTGTCTGAGAAACAGAGTTCTTCCCCAGCTCTTCTCCACAAACCATCTAGAGAATTCCTCAACCCTCTAATGATTCCAGAGGACTTGTGAAGGAGGCTACAAAAGGAAGGATCCTAGTCTGACCTCCACATAAAGACATTATGGAAACAATTCCCTAAATCAAACAGGAAACAGGATTAGATTAACTAATTTTATTTTACAAGAATCTTGCAAATCTCAAGGCACAAACTTCCTCCTGCCACTTTTAACTGATTGATCCATCAGGAAGGTCCTTTCTAAGATTCTTTCCCTAACAGTTAAACCACTGGGGCTCTTACATCTCTTGTCTGTTTCCTAGACAGTATCTTTTCTCTTTTCGCCCCAAGATCATTTGCACATTCTATGCATCAGGAGGGCCTTTGTATAACTTTGTATTGTGCGCCAGTTGCCCCTGTTCTTGGATCATGAAGTTCTGCTCACAATTACTCACTCCGTGGTCATCTTCCAAAAGGATTACTACTATGCCTTTGAAGAGCATCCAGAAGCTCCAGCTGCAATGGCATGGGCAATGATATATGTCTCTAGAAAGACATATTACACCTTTGGTCTGTGACTTTGCATTGGTTACCAATTTGTCTCCTAGTACAATTCAGGGTGCTGGTTTTGATCTTCAAAGCCCTACATGACATGAGGCCATGTTATCTGAGGGACTGCCTCTCCTTGATTGCATCTACCCATCCCATGAAGCCTGGCAGGCGAGTAATGCTGTAGGTCCCATTCATTAAAAAAAGTCTTTTTGCCATAGAACCTGCCCTTTGCAATATTATTTGCCCTGAATTTAGCCCCAACCCTTATAGCCATCCTGAAAGTCTTAACACATGCTTTTTGCATAGGGCCTGGGGATCCCCTGACAGCAGGGAACTTGTACCATGGCTACATCATGCATAACATTCTGATTTTGACCCTCTTGCAATCTTGGTTTCAACAATTGTTTTTAACAAAACAATTTTAACAAATTAAATAATTAATTTAGTTATAATAATATGCATAAATCAGTGGGTTTGAGGCATGCTGCCCAGAGTCACCTTGTGTCAGATGGGCAGCTATATAGTTCTGATAAAACAAACAAACATTAATGAACAGCATTCATGTAGAAAAAGTATAGGTAAAGAGATTTTAATAGGAGCTTAAGTTATGTCACAGTAAGCAAACTAAATAATGGAGTAGAAAGTGTCCTAAAGAAAGGATAGCATAGAGGTCTCAGAAAATTGTAGTCTACAGATCACTGCAGAAACACTAGGACTTCCTTAATTGACTGCATAAGGTTAAATCTCCAAAGATGACCTGCTCGGTGCCCTGTTCTCAAACTATTTAGGAAGTTACATACTGTGAAGTTTGTTTACAAACTAATAGGCAGTCACTGCAGTTATTTCAGCAGTAGTAGAATGTGTATATGGTAGATACTCCTTCAGCAACTTGGCTGTTGCCTGCATCCCATTAAAAACCCATAGTGGAAGATACCTCTGTCCAAGAAAAAGTATAGCTGATATACTAACAAATGTTCCAGGACTCATTTGGGCCTCCAATGATAATAAACCAAATTCACATATTGAAGAATACACCCTCCCAACTGAGGCTCTGTGTTGTTAGGATTCAGCCTCTATATTTGCATTTATTACTTAGTTCAGCATCTGAAAATATGATTGATCAGACATGACAGCATAACAAAAATACATGTACATCTTCCAAAATGCCTGCGGTCCAATCTACATTGTTTTTTCACAACTGTCTGCCTCTTTTCCACAACTAACTGCAGTGATGGCACTATGAGGTACTACAAACCATGCACTGCGCTAATAAACATTTTCTGACATTTTCAGAGAAGGCATACACACCGCTTCTGAGAGCTATATCTAAGGCATCTTCTAAAATAGTTGTCTTAGTGATAAGAGTGTCTCTTTTTGTTACAATACGGAGGTAGTCACATGCATTTTAAATTGGGCTAGGCTTTCAATTTTAGTTCATATTTAATTCTTCTCAAAATGTAATTTCCCTCAAAAAGTAAAAAGACAGAAAACTTTATTACAAGAAGGCCTTTATATCATTCTGAGGGCAAACACTGGTGCTTAATACTCACTGTAGAGATCTGTTTCATCTAGAATCTCAGACTTGATGATCTCTTCAATTACATCTTCCAAGGTAACAATGCCCAAGACTTCATAAAAAGGATCCCCTTCCCCTTCATTATTCACCCGCTGCACAATTGCCAAGTGAGATTTACCTGCACAAAGTAGTAGACCAAGAAATTAGAATTTAGAGCAGAAGGACTGACTAGTCAGTTCCAAAATGATACAGGTGAATATTATAATGCAACAACATATAATTTATGGAGAGCATTGTGTGAAAAATAGGTTAACCCAGTCATTACACTGTCCACACAAAAAAAGTTGGTTGTTAAAGAAAAACTGTAAATAAAACATATACCAAAAAAACTACCATATAATTTATGGGATACTGATGCTTAAAAAAACATCAAAAACAAAAACCTATCTAAAAGTTCACCATGCTTTTTTCGAGGCAATCATAACTAGAGACATTTTTTTTCCTTGTTGGGTACCATAGGAAGCAGGGTTACTTGAGTATTGATCTTAATTAGGTAGTTGGAGTCAATTTTTCAATATTTTTTCTGAGAAGGTTGGATATGGAATTAAGGAGCAAAATGTACATATTATTTATATTATTTTAAAGCAGCAAAAAGGAAAAACCACACTGCCACAGATTAGCAGTTTTGCTAAATTTTGGGAGTATAATCTGAAAGTGATCTAGGAATCACAAAATGGGGGGAGGGGGAGAGGTCCACAAATTATCTAATCCTATTAAGGTTTTTCACCTTGTAGAACATTAAGTCTCATAACAAGGAACAGATGATATTCCTAATATCTTTAACCACTTCACAAAGATAATCACCATTATCATATCAAATGCAACAGAATTTGATTTTTTTGTATCCAAAATATATAAAAAATATTAAACAAAACAAGTCCAACCAGCATAAATTCAATTAAAGCAATATACAAACATCAAAGCAAACAAAGGTTTATATTAAAATGGAAATTTTAAACATCAGAGATTAATATTTTTATCAGCCACACAGAGTCACTGGCAGCAAGTAGATGGTCATATAAATTCAAGCAAACAAACAAATAAATAACATACTATCTGACAAGAAACCTCTATGACACAAAATCTAGTTTGTACTAAATAATGTATGCATATTATTTATATTTTAAATAAATTTTAAAATGCTTTCATCAATTACCCTCTCCTCAGGAAAATATTTCACTTTTAAATTACTAATCATTATGTGCTATAGCATTCATCTACAAACAGTTGAATTTGATCACTTGAAATTTTAGAGAATCAAAACAATTTTTTACTGAATGGCAGGTAAAGATTGCATTTTATTAAGAGCAAATGTCTGAAGATTAAATATGACATTCTCAAGCATATTTGATGTACTTATTAATTTCTAATATATTTATATAACCCTATTATTCATTTTTAACCTAATGTATTTTGTATAAATGAATTCCAGGTTTCATTATATTTGACTGTACAAAGTCTACCTGTATTGGCCATACCATAGGTGGTAAATGTAATCACATTTTCACTCCACTGATTGAATGGGGCCATACATTTATCTTTCCAATATGTAGACATAGTCCTTGACTTACAATAACAATTGGGACAAGAATTTCTGTTGTGACAACCTTCTTTGCCATGGTTGCTAAGTGAATTATTGAAGCTGTTAAGTGAAACATGCAGTAATTAAGTGAATCTGGTTTTTCCCGTTGCCTTTGCTTGTCAGAAGTTGGCTGGGATTGTCGCAATGACCCCAGAATACTATAACCATTGTAAATATATGACAGTTACCAAAACCCCAAATTTTGATTATGTGACCGAGAGCATGCAGCAACAATCGTAAGACTGTTTGTAAGTTACTTTTTTCAGTGCTGTTTTAACTCTGTGAACAGACTTTGAACCACTAATTAATTGTTGTAAATGAAAGATTTGTATCTGTATCACCCTTTTGGCCACAGTAAAGGCATGGAGAATCCATTTATGTTATTTTAGCTGTCAAACTTCATGTACTGGTATGTTCAAGATAATATTATGGACTATGGAAGATCATTTCAATAAATTATTATTGTAGCAAGATTACTATAGGCATAGATTTGGAAAATTTTGACACTACTCATTAGGAAGAAATGGTTGGTGAAGATAATAGATCTTGCTGAAATAGATAAATTGACTTGTTTGATTAAAAAAAAGCATTACCTATATTTATTGGTGACTGAAAGCCTCTTATGGAATTTTTTTGTTAAAATGAAAAAAATGAACCAAAAATGCCTTATGTTTTGATGATTACACAGGATAGAGTATAGAAAGAATAATAATGAGATAACTTTGGAGACAAGCTAAATATATTTATACCTATAATTGCTGTGAATAATATTGAAAGCTACTTCTTCATATATATTTTTTTCTTTTCTGTTTCTGTTTCAAAAGTTTTAATTTAAAAAATTATACAAAAAGAAATATTAACCTCTGAAAATTTTAGGTTTTTTTCACACAGTCATATTTATATGGTTCTTATAAACACTGTTTTTGACAGTTCTTAATTTATAGAAACATAATGGAGCCCAATTAATTCTAAATATTATGTCAGTATATCAAAGAAAAATACTGGTAATCCTCATTTACTGACCGGAAATAGGACTGGTTACTCAATTGCTAAATAATGTGATAATTAAGCATGACATTACATGACTGCGCTAACTTACTGGAACCTCAATTGCAGCAGATCTGAGTGTAGTCGTGAATCACTATGGATTGTTAAGCACCACATCACATACGCTGGTTGCAAGTTTCCGAATTGTGATAGGACAGCTGGGACATGGTGTTGATCACAACTTTGAGGGCCAATTGTCTCTACTTTCAGCATCATTATACGTTTGACTGATCACTGAACAAGTGGTTGGCAAATGAGGGCTATCTATAAACTAACTGATGTTTTGACTTATCACATTAAAGTATTCCTTATTAACTAACAACGGCACACTTATCCACAATTTAAAAATAGCTAAATTCAGACACTCACTCTTTAATATCTATTCTAGATGTTAGATTACTACCTAAATGGCTGATGCAAGAATTTTTTTAAAAAAAGACATTTGTATAAGTAAGAATTTGGTTCAAATATCTTAGGCTTATTGAACGAGCAATCAAAATATCCTATTCAAGCAAATGGATATTTAAAGATATACTGGAAACATAGATCAGGGAGAAGACCTTAATAATTGACATAAATACTGCATCAGGTCAAAATAATTCAGTTCACTAAACTTCACATCTGCTTTCCCAGGGACCTAACATAAGCAAATTCTTTGAGAATGCTGTCTGTTGAAAGTTAAATTCTTTTGCTATTCCCAGCTTGTGATCATTTAAAAGGAATTTTCCAAAGCAAGGTCTAATATTAGACTTAAAATGAAGTTTCCATTCCACTTACGCGATATTCTCACCAAAGTAACTACTACATAATCTGATTGTCTTGGAGCTACTCGTTTAGATGCAGATGACCATACTTCAAATACCAACTGAGCCACACTGGCAAAGCTTGTCTCAAAGAAACCTTTACAGTGTGAATCATTATTACAATCATGCTTTGTATTTATAATTATGCACAACATCACAAACTTCATTAGGCCATAAAAATGAAAACCCGTCCTTGCATAATTATATTTTGTTATCAATTGCAATCCACAAAATGGATTCTATGTTACATGGTCTCTCAGAGTCAACATAAATTCTAGTTATTCTAATTGTGTCAAAGAAAGACAACAGATATTTATTTGGTAGCAAAATACAGTGTACACAGAGTGCAGATACAAGTAAAGCTATGGAATCATTTTGACTTAAACTACCCATTTGAATGAACTTTACATTTTAAATTTGAAGTTGATAAAACATATTAATGAAAACAAATAACACACAAGTTTCATAGAGATTCACTACCCTTAATTTTTTTATATTATACTTTGATGCTTTAAAACGGTAAATAAGAAACATGAATACTTAACATTTTATTCCAATCTTTAAGAGTATATATATTTGCTCTTTTATAGCTCTATGGAAATTAACTTCCTTTTAGAAGAAATAAAATATACATTGTGATATCACCAAAAGGATTTTTTTCGACATGCAAATATTAGGAAAACATTATTGGACCTCTAACCCAAACTAAAGCTATTGATATGTTAGGTAGTGTGGGTTGTTACAATCATAATAGTTAGTTTGCAATACAATTAGCAGCTTACTTTACTTCTATAATGCTCTTCTCAGGAATGTATGTTTTGACATGGCTGCATCTAATGCAATAATGTAAAAAGCAGCAATAAAATACATATTTGAAATGGATGGGTTACATTGTGTAGTTTTACACAGAATTTGGATAAATTCTGCTGAAAGATTCGTGAAGCATGTGCCGAAGATTTAGATACAGAAATGAAGCATGGTATGTTTTGTTAATCAACAAAGCATATGCTTGTTAATTAATGAGGATTAATTTTAATCAGTAGGTTTAGTATTAGTAATTTTCAGTAATTTTAATCAAAATTTAAAAGACTATAGACCACCTAACAACTACTTACGTTTTTTTGTATTGAAGTTGTCTATACAAATGCATTAACAAACAAATCATGTTTTTTGGGTTAACAAGTAGTGACACTGATAGGTTTATATGTAAATGTGTGTCTGCATATATAAATACATGTATACATAATAAAGAAGGTTGGTGATGAGGTTGAGAAAGGGAAAGGGAAAGTTTGTAAAGTTCTCTGAAAAGAATCTAGATGGGTTCTTCACTTTAATAGTTAACCAAATATACAACTTACAACTTGTGACATGATTGCTGAAAAGAAATTTAAGAACTACTTAATATTATATCATTTTTTCTTCATTCCACTTGGTTATGATTGGAACAAACAAGCACCCCTCACTTGACATTATTCAAATATACCGGTATATAGTTTATTAAATAGCTCTCTCCCCATACAGTTGAAACCAATATTTCCCACTTCCACATTAAAGTATCACTAATTCTGAAGATTTGACAATTGTCCAAACTGAGAAAGGAAGTGGAAAATGAACAAAATATTAGAAAGATCCTGAAAGAATATTAGAAAGACAAACTGAAATAATGCAAATGTTTTCTATGATTCTTAAAATGAACTAATGTGCACAAAAGGGTATTATTTATAACAACATACTTATAATGCAGCAAAATAAATTCTCATAGAAATCTAAGTCCTTCAGCATGTCAGCATAGTACAGCATGTTGCTGATTAATTTCACTGGACCCTGCGATGATTTCTAAGTTAATAAAAGTTACTTATAATTATTTTACTCTGTCAGTCAGACTTGCCATATTGGTGCCATTTTGTATTTTGAGATCAATATCTTAAGAAAGTAGAAAAATAAGAAACCAAAAAAATCAGCACAATGATACCAGTGGTAGCCTATTGGAAATCAACGACACAAACTTTTCTGTTTTAGATGGCTTTTTCTTTTATTTGTAAATTTCCCAATGATGAACATGCTCAAAACATGACTTCTTGTCTAAATGGAGACTGCTATACTAATATCATAAATGCACAGAGCTTACTAGAATGGCATTATACCAGAGTGTTGGAAAGTTTAGACACAGCACAAACAGATAGTCAAGTTTCAACTACATTATAAAAACAATAACAAAAATGGTGCTCTACTTAATATAGCAACTAACAGAAACATGGTTGAGAAAGCAATTTGATGAATGGCTATCATGTTTCATTCTTCTCTTTCTCAATCAACTTTTATTCCAAAATTATCTGGAAATAAGAGAATTCTGATAATTCTCTAGAAAAATGCATAGTAATTACCGGTATTCATGTTTTAAAATCTAATTTTTAGTATTTGAAGAAATAATTTGGTATGAAAATACTGCCACCTTAGTCATTCATCCTGATGCATGCAATTCCATAAATAAAAGGCATGGTTAAACATTTAAAATCAGGAAACGAAATTCACTGGCTTTACCAAATGAAAATTGTTGTGTGACTGCAATAGATTACTGACCTAGTTCAGGATCTTAGGAGTCTTAAAAGTGTTGCCTCCCGGATTCATTGCCAACATTTCTCAATTTTCTAATACCAATTGCCAGTTCAAATAATATGAGGTTTCTACATAGATAGCATTGTTATATAGAAAAAAGTTGCCAACAATGTGCATTTGTTTATATTTCTTCCAAATTTGCTTTTTACCACATGGGAACCAACCTTGCTGCTAGGCAAGAAAAAAATCTATATCCCCGACTAAGAGGGTGAAACAAAATAAATTCAAATCTCAACTTGATGCTATCTGTAGGATGCATTCATTAAATGCATATGCCCCCAAATGTTTTGAGAAATATTTTTTTAAGTTCAGATAGTAAATTCTGCTAATTATGCCAAAATGTAACGTTACTTTCATCCATCAAACTTATAAAAGAAAAAAAATATCCAAATCAAATGAAACAAAGGACCTAATACTAAATAGCATAATTAGCTTTAGTTTTTTAAGCAAATAGATTTACTTTTGACATCAATATGTGACGGATAGATATCCTCTAGTAAGCTCTCTATCCAATGACATTTTGAAGCCTTCTACCCTATAGCATCTTTGCCTCTCTGCCACTTTTGATACTGCCCTCCCTTCAATTTATTAGCTAACCATTTTAAGTACAAAACCACTACAGAAGGGGAAGTAGCTTGTTCCACAAACCATATCAATAACAGAGGAAAACTTCATGAAATTTTAGGCATTAGATGAGCATTAATAATCAATTTATTAGGGGATGATAAAGATCTTACACCATTAACAGCAGATTCACTTTAAAATTCCTTAAGGTTTTGAATACCTGTCAAAAGTAACTTTTCCTGCATCTAGTTCCACTGTAACATGTGGGTATAAATAACCACTCTGTTGAGTTATATTATTTCACCAAATGAAAGTGGTAAAATTAGAATCTAGGTTACAATTGCCAAACAAAACTGAGATAAACATTGATAGTACTACATTAATGGCATTATATTAAAAAAAAAATCAAGGCAGAATCAGTTTCTATTTCCCAAAAATTAAATTTACTTTTGCAACACATTGTAACAATACTTGATTAGTGATTACTCTGTATATCAAAAGAGACCAACTTTTATTCCCTATTACACTTGGATTTCTTTCAAGATGCAGTCTTATCTTCAAGAACCATGGAGGAAAACAATAAATGATCAGAACCAGCTGCTTCACACATGATGATAAATGTTGGAAATCTCATTATATCATTAAATTGTTTAAGAGAACCCTATCTCCCTGGCAGTGAACTTCAGCATCCATTTCTGGAAATTCATTACACTGTACTGGTTTAGCAGACTGGTACTTAAGTTCCATTATTTAATTCTAGTTCAGGTAATTCAGGCAGATGAACCTCTTTGGCTTAGTTTCATGAACCACATCTTTGGCAGACAGCAGATCATGTACAATCCTTCTCTCCTCTACCTTTTCCTTCACTTCCTCATATTCCTCTGGTGATGAGTTGTGATCCTCAAGCCAGCCACATCACTGAAAAAAGAAGAAAGGCACGTGACCCAGGACAATAAATGTACCACATATAGCTGCCATTGTTACTCCTACAAATAGAAAAATACAAGGAAAGGAGGTGAGCATGACAGTCCAAGGGACATATTTTGCTTGTGATGACACACAGAAGATTTGTGAGCTGGGGTAAAAGAATGCATGCAAACTCTGAGCATTTGGAAAGGGAAGTAGAAAAACAAGGCAAAGAAAGATGTGTGGGAAAAATGAGGCCACATTTTTGTGAAGAAACACTAGTAATTACACAATGTGACAGAATACCAAGCAGTAAAATAAATGATATTGTTATTTCTCTAATAACATGTTTCTCTCTCTATTTTAAAAATTAGTTTATCTGTATGAGACACAGTAACTCTATAATGCAACCCTGAATAGAAGAATACTGTAGCCTAAATCACAGGTCACAGCAGCTTAAAAATATAACATAACACAGCATAGTTTAGCTTACCAGTAGCAAAAGTACAATGAGCAATGCTGCCTTTTGTGTTGGCCTTCTCTGTTCTGGTACCACCTGTAAAAAAGTGGAATGCTGGCAGCTCAGATCTTACGAGTTCTGCTTCTCAGATAACTCAAAGTGTTGAATTCTTTGAAGAAATTGTCTCCATGCTTAAGGTAAAGAGTTGCTCAGAGATAAAATGTGTACTTGGCATCAGAAGTTATAATGAAGACAGTTCACATGACTAACCAACAAGAAATGCTGTATTTTTTATGCTTCTGTAATTTTTAAACATTGGACCAAATTGGGGCACGTCTTTTGGGACTACTTCTACAGAGTTTTTGTACCCCAGTTGTCCTCCAGAATCTGGAAATACTGTATCTGCAATTGTTTTTTTCCTGCCCATTACCCCCTTGGAGTCTACTCCTCTGAAAGTCTAGTTCACACCATAGAAATTATTTTAAATCCAATTGTGCAGCATCTTGTGAAATTCATCATTACTTTCCAGATGTATCTACAGGTTCTGGGCACCCAAATAGAGAAAGAAGTAATAAAGCTTATATATCTCACAGCTTTCAGAAACATATTGGCAGCATGCCCAATTTGATTCTATCAATATACAAAAGTTCAAGCTAATAAACATTTGATGATAACATATAAGTGTAAAGAGTTATATCTAAAGAAAACCAAGAAGTAGAATAACTTTACTTGACCAGAGGTTTAAAGTAGCAGTTAAGATTGAACTGGGAGTAGGGAGGTGGGGTATCAGGTCTCCTCTCATCCAGGAAAATGTACTGGAGGTTTTGGACCAAACACTATCACTTAAATCAAGTTACAGTCTCAAAACATTGTTTGGGAGGGGGGGGGATGGAAGAAAACATATTCTTACCCGAGCTCATGAATAAAGATGAGATATAATTCTAAGGAATGAATCAGCATTTTATTGATAGAAAGAGAATGGCTGAAATATCAAATACAGGATTGTCCATAATGCAGAAGGAAGACAAGTCCTATATGCATTTTTCTTCTTGGGTATTAATATTACACTACTTTAGTATTTGAATAAAAAATCAATCTACATAAGAAACAACAATTAAAAAATCAGCAGCAGCAGCAGAGGAAGCAAGAGACTTAAACTTGCCTTTTCCCCCAAGCAGGGGTGAAATCCAGCAGGTTCTGACAGGTTCTGAAGAACCGGTAGCAGAAATTTTGAGCAGATCAGAGAACCGGCAAATACCACCTCTGGCTGGCCCCAGAGTGGGGTGGGAATGGAGATTTTGCAGTATCCTTCCCCT
>JANHFK010007685.1:478304-500496 GCA_036250565.1 Sibynophis collaris | reverse complement strand
AAATAAAAATATAATATATAAATTTGCAATAAGAGATATTGCAAAATATATATTTATATATATTACACGGGGCATTCTTGAAAAATAACCTTGCACACATATACCCATGAAAAATCTTAGGAAAAAACACATATATATGTATATATATTCTATATAGTTCAGTTAAAAATAAAGTTTCAGGTAATTTTTTTATCAAGATATAAACACTAAACATTCCTAATGCAAACCAAGCTGTTGCCAACCTTCTATCCATGGTACTAAAAATCTTATCATCTGTAAGAAGAGACTCCATCTAGTGGTTCTTAAACGGGGGTTATTATCCTCATGAGGGAATTAGGGCATATCCTGGGGGTAATGTAATTTCTTATATTACACACTGTTTGAGACAGTTGCTGCTGAGACATTTGTGTAAAATAAATTGAGGGAGCAATGTCATTATTTTAGACCAGGAAAAAGGGTAATTAGGTCAAATAGTTTAAGAACCACTCATCTAGAGAAAATATGGTTCTACTACTTAATATTAAAATTTTGCAAATTATTTTATAAAATAGTCCAGCAACAATAGAGTTGTTTAAACATACCATAAGATATCCTTCACTGCATGCTACTAAAGCAATGGTCAATTTATATAATTATTTTTGGTGTCTTATTTTCTCTTTCTGGAAATCTGGACATCGTCTCTTGTCTTAGCTGAAGGAAAATGATTATAGAAATAATGAAAATCATCTAAGTTTTTGGATTTTGTTGGACAAACAACTCAGAAGATAACTGGCACCTAATAAAAAGTTGCAATTATTTGTCTCATATTCAATAACATGCTCATTTGGTGACCAGTTATTCTTTCTAAGTTTTATGTCTATGTCTTTTACTATGATTCTTTAAGTGGTCATCTGTATACTCACCCGTATAGGTTTCCAGCATATATGTAGTCAGTACTGGAACATTTTAAAAACTAAACTGTACTGCATTTTGCAAGCTCATAAGGTACATGTGTCTAAATGACTTATTATCTCCTTTATATTCCTTGAGGCTACTGTATGAGGCTAACCCATGTAAATGCATGAACGAGTACTTAAAGAACCATAGCTGCAGCTGAACAATTTGTTATTTTAATCAAGATCTTTCTCAATCACACATATGAGTGATTAGCACCTATATTTACCATCAACACAATATTAAAGAAAGAACGGCCCATCCAAACACAGCACATTATATAGTTCTGGTATCAAGGTGGTAATAACAACGAAAGTCTAGCTCTGGTATAAGGTAGTAATGACAAATAAAAGTCAACAGCTAAAACTTGATGGCTTCTCAAAATACGTCAGGGAGTTAAAATGCATTTAAAAATTAAAGCTAATACAGGTAGTCCTCGACTTACAACAGTACATTTAGTGACTATTCAAAGTTACAAAAACAAGTGACGTATGACAGTTTTTCACACTTAAGACTGTTGCAGCATCCCTATGGTCATATCATCAAAATTCAGATGCTTGGCAACTGGTTCATATTTATCACGGCTGCAGTGTCCTAGGGTCATGTGATCAGCTTTTGCGACCTTCTGACAAGCAAAGTCAATGGGGAATCCAAATTCACTTAAGAGCTGTGTTACTAACTTAACAAATGTAATGATTCACTTAATAAGTGTGGCAAGAAAAGTCATAAAATGGGGCAAACTCACTTAACAAACGTTTCACTTAGCAACATAAATTTTGGGCTCAGTTGTGGTTGTAAGGACCACCTGTACAGTCAAGCCCACCTCAAAAGCACTCAAGCAAGACAAGTGGTGAAAATGTGCAACATGACAGGAAATATCATGGAAAAGGGCAAACATTTCTAAATGCTAAATAAAGGGAACGTGAAAAGAAGCTGAGGGAAATACCAATAATCCTTCAGATGTATATAGCAGGAGTTAGCTTAAGGACACACAAAACTGGAGCTTTTTTCAATTCCTAAAATGTCCTAATGATGTCTGTTCAGATGTTGCAAACTCAGAATTGATGTACAGAAACCACACTAAAGCAACTGCTAGAATTCTGACCTGTTAAATTAGAATTCTTTTGGAAGATATGTATTCTACCTATTTGCTTTCAAGCAAAATGTACAGGTGGTTCTCAATTTACAACCACAATTGAGCCCAAAATTTATGTTAAGTGAGTTTTGCCCCATTTTACAATTTTTCTTGCCACAGTTGTTAAGTGAATCACTGCAATTGATAAGCTAGTAACACAGCTATTAATGTGAATTTGGCCTCCCCATTAATTTTATTTATTTAATTTATTTATTTAGGGAATTTATATTGCTGCCTATTCTCACATGGCGACTCCAGGCGGCTTACAGAATATAAAATATTCTGATTTTGCTAGTCAAAAGGTTGCAAAAGGGGATCACATGACTTTGGGACACAGCAACACATAAATATGAGTCAGTTACCAAGCATCTGCATTTTGATCACCTTGGCAAAGGGATGCTACAAAGGTTGTAAGTGTGAAAAACAGTCATACGTTTTCAGCGCCATTTATTAAATTTCTCCAAATAGAGTACTCGCAGAGATTTGTATAAAACATTTTAAGATACAGGTGGGGAGATATAAGAAGATGCTTATTCTATAGTCAAGGATTGTGCAATACTAATTTTGTACTAAAATACCATCCATCATGAGACTCAATTTATCCAGACATACTGGAATATTTTGGGGGTTGGGGGGGGGGAGTTTGTATCAGTTCAAAATCTAAGCATTTCAGATGTGATCCTATTTATATGACTGTGATCTGTGCCTTCAAATCAGTACTGAATTCTGGCGACTGCCTGGACAGTTTCCTTTGCAAGATTTGAGCAGTGGTTTGCCATTGCTTTCTTCCTAGGGCTAATAAAGAGCGACTGACCCAAGATCACCCAGCTGGCTTTGTGCCAAAGTTGGATTAGAACTAAAAGGTCTTGCCTTAACCACCATACAAAACTGTCTATGTTCCATGATGTCTTTTGATTTATCAAATTTGTTCTTATGTCTGTCAAAGGAACATCAGAGCAACATGCAATATTTCAAAACTAACACTGATTCTATAGGTGCAAATTTTAAACCAAGTGCATTATCTCCAACAACTTAAAGTACAGAAGGAGGGGCTAAGTAAGGAAAAAGACCCAGAAATACTTGTTTTGTTATTCTCAATTTTTTTCCCTGCCAGCAGATAGTTCAGTTGAAAATATGAATTAGAATATTCTGAATAATTTAGTACTGATATTATATTGGCATATTGATATAAGTGGTGTATAAATGTGATGATTTATAACCACAGGTTTCATCCTGTTTCTCAATATCTAGTAAATACACAAATATCCCTTTCCGCTGATACACACAGGGACAAACAATACAGTGAGGAACATCCCTGAAGACATTGCAAGCAATTATAAACCATTGGACAAGAAGACTGAGATAGGAATACAAGTGGTATTGAGAGAAAAGCCTAGGAAGAGTGAGAGAAATCCTGGCATTGAATTACTAGCAGTGCCAATGGTGTTAATATGATCAGGCTCAATTATTCATTCTTCCTGAGATGGAAAACTCCAGATAAAGGTTTAATTGATTGATTGATTGATTGATTGATTGATTGATTGATTGATTGATTGCTCGATTAATTTTATATCATTCAATTCCCCTCCCAAAATCCAAAAGACTTTTGATTGTGGCTTACATAGAATAATAATATAAAAACCCTTCTCATTCCTACAAGTGTTATCTTTTTCTCAATTTCAGGACCTCTGTCCGAGGCCTGAAAGTTTGAGAATTCTGTACAATACCTTAGCACTGCACTCTTCCAGACAGAGAGCTCTGATATTGTTCCTGGGATTTGTTGGAACTACTATCCCATCTTAAGAGTCACAGCCCTGAGTGCTCCTATAACCATTGGGACCACTTTGCCCTTGTTTCCACATCCCCTCTAATTTGTCTTCAGGCCTGGTACTTTCCAGCTTATGGTACTCCTTCTTCCTGATGTTCCCATCACCCGGCAATGCTACATCTATCACCACTGCTGTATTTTGGTCCTTGTCTACGAAGTGTGGTTGACTGTCCAGTACTTGCTTGTCAGTCTGGATCTGGAAGTCCCCAGGATCTCTGTTATTCTCCATGAAATATACAATGAAATATGAAACATACAATGAATGGTTGCAAGTACTCGGCTTGGCTAGTTCATGGCCAGTGAAGAGAAGGACCAGAGGAGACATGATAGCAGTGTTCCAAAGGCTGCCACAGAGGAGGGGGTCAAGCTATTTTCCAAAGCACCTGAAGGCCAGGCAAGGAATAATGGATGGAAACTGATCAAGGAGGGATTCAACGTAGAAATAAGGAGAAATTTTCTGACAGTGAGAACAATCAACCAATGGAACACCTTGCCTTCAGAAGTTGTGGGAACTTCATAATTGGAAGCTTTCAAGAAGAGACTGACATTTGTGAGAAACGGTGTAAGGTCTCCTGCTTAGGCGAGGGGTTGGATTAGAAGACCTACAAGGTCCCCTCCAACTCTGTTGAATCTGTTAATCTGTTAAATGATCATCTATGGAATCTCCCACATGGACTTGGGAAGGTCTAGAGGGAAAGTCCACAGATGGTCTAGCCCATACACTTTGCAAGTGTTCCTATACACAATGCTAGCTACTTTGTTATGCTGTGTATTGTGTGCTGTTCTTGCCTGCATCTAATATCATGCCACTATTGGACTATCTTTGAGGCCTCTCTGCACAGTTTGTACTTTGGGTCCTGTCTAATGCCTGTTCTTGTGCTGTTATGATCAGTACTTCAATGTTGTCTTTCAATCCAGTCCTTTCCAGCCACTGGTAGGATTTCTCAATGTCTATCGGCTGATGATATAATCCATCAAAGTCTTGTCTTGCAATGGCACTTCCTCTGCTTGAACCTCTTCACACATCTGCTGCTGCCTCAGACACAGGCTAGACAGCACAATGGTTAGAGTACCAAGGGAACTCTAACCATTGACAAGGGAATCCAGTGTTTGAATACCAGCTGATACCTATCTTAGCAGTAGGGGTCAAGGATCCCCTAACACTTCTCCTGCCAACCTTGAATATGAGAATGATGTGAAGTGAGAGATTCATGCTGACTTGGACATGACCCGGATTAACAAGGTCCTGCATCAGATGTTAAGGAACCAGGGCAATCTGATGATAAGTGGGCTACTGTAATAAACCATACATGAATGAGACAAGAGAACCTGGAATTAATGGAATGCAAGCAATAAAAAGTAACAGTGAAAATATGGTATGATCAGATCAGTAGATGATTCTCCTAAACAACTCTGTCTCTAATAAATCTCAAAACATCAATAAAGAAGGGTGCCTATTCTCTACCAGGAGGCTATTGTACAGGACTTATATTGCCTCCAAAAACCAGCACTTTCTCACTTAAGCTGCCTCCCAAACCTTCTAAAAAGCTGGGATCAATAACAGTTTCTCCCTGTTTGATCTTAATATTGGGTGGCTAATGGTTGGAAATGGAACAGGCCATTCTGAAAATATTTGGGCCATTATGTTTTAGATCAATTGTAGTTTCCAAATAATTTTTAAGGGCAGCCTCAAGTACAATGTATTACAGTGATCCAACTAAGAGTTGATAAAGGCATGAAACTGTGGGATACAACTGACACATCAATAGAGTTCAATTGAGGCCCCTCTGTTCACAGCTTCCAACTGCTATTTCATCAGGTGCTGAAGCTGTAAGTTTCCTCTCTGATGGGTAATACGTCCTGTCAAAGAACAGTTTTGGCAACAGAGAATATATCAACAGCAACTCCAGATTACAAGGATTCAGGTTTATTCTCTTCTTTCTTCTCTCAACTCAGACAACCTCCAGGCATGAGGAAAGGACGCTGATAGCATCTCCCTCACAGCTTACAAAAAGAATAGGGGAGAGAGGAACGGGCTCTATAGTATCCCACTCAGAAGCCATCAATCTTTCTTCATCAATGACCACAAATTGGAACCAACTACTGAGGAGGTAGTGGAATTACAGTAAATCAACTCCTCCGATCTCCAATCACTGTACACAGTCCAGTAAGATACCATGGTCAATACTATCAAGGGCTACTGAGCGATCCAACAAGATTAGAAGGGTGCATTATCTCATCTGGGCCTTGACAAAGGTCATCTAGGGGATGACCAATGGTATCTCTATTCCAAACCCAAACCTGAATCCTAATTAAAAAGAGTCCAGATAATTTGTTTCCTCTAGGGTACTGTGAAGTTATTCCACCATCACCAGCCCAAAAACTTCTCAACAAAGGGGAGACTGGAGACCAGCTGACATTCTCCACTACCAATGAATCCTTTTCAGGAAGTATTCACCACAGCTTCTTTCAAGGTCACCAGAAATTGCCCCTCTTATAATGTGGCATTGACAATTTTATAGTACAACACTCTATCTGCTTCTGGAACATGTCAGGATAGACTGAACCTTGTAAGAATTGGGAAAACTATGTTTGTAATGTGCCTTACAACTTCATTCAGAACTCCTTAAGTCTGAATCCTGTCAAAGAGGGAGAAGAGACTATTGAAAATAGTGATGGACCTGGGAGTGATATGCAGGATATGGGGTGGTTCAATAATGGCTAAATAAATACAAAGACAAATAAACTATACAATTCAAGGATTCATGTGTTTGTAAACATTACATAGATTATTGGGAATGTAATAGAAAATAATGAATTGCTTGGCAAGAGACACTGTGGAATCAAAAATAAATCATGCCAAACGAACCTAATCTTTTTATTATTTTCAGCATCCAAAAATATATTATGTGAAAGGGGTCAGGATTCTGTCATTCAGTACAATAACTCTGCAAAAACTGACCTGAACAGAAACAAATTTGATGTGGCAGAAGACGTCAAGAAAAGAAAGATTAGATTTGAAAATGGGCCAGATCAAGCCAGGGGGCAGAGGGAAAACAAAACCCTGAAAAATTTCCAAAGTGCTACCCTAAGGGAGAAGCAATCCAGCAGCAGTTTTAGAATGTTGACAACTCCTGCATTCTGTAATTCCCTTCCTCCTCTCACCCAGACACGTGATCAATAGCAAAACTGTTATTACATGATTGAAAAGAATTTCAGATGAACAAGTGTTATTTGATAGAATAACCAGTTTAGTATACCATAAAAATGCAGTAAGTATAGCATATCTTGCTTCAGCAAAGCACCCAGTGGTCTCCCATGAGATTCTAGAAGACAACATGACAAAAGTATTATTGAGATTCAGAAATATCTTCACATGCTAGAATAACGAGCATGCTCATTAATACAGAGCCCTAAGAAAAATTAAACTATGATAATGGGGTACAAAAGAAATAGTAGGGGATAGTGTAAACATAAAGGATCTGGTTGCCTTGATGGATCACAAACTGAACATGAGCCAATGGTGTAGTACAGTGCAAAAACTACTGGAGGTCACAGCCATAGTCTGTTACCCTTACAGTATCAGTACATTTTGACAGAAGTATTCAAAGTTACCTATTCCTTTCAGGGGAAGATGAGAATAAAGATAATCTAGCAGACCACTATGACTTGTCTGTGGGTTTCTTGCTTACATTCCCCCTAGGTTTGACTACACTTGGATAGGGTCTGACAAGATGATCAGAGCAACATCCTATGGAATGATCTGGCATCAATTTGAGCTTGTTTAAATCAAAGCTGTGAGGAAAGTCACTGTGATATGAGCTCTTATCCCTATTAGCTGAATCCATGCCCCATCTAGGACATCTGTGCATGTTGGTATTAATCTGTTGAGGAAAGGAGTAGTGCCAAACATCTTGAATGAGGTAATGAAGCCATTCCTTTTATAAACCATATTTTGACTCAGCCACATTGGATAATTATCAACCAATCTCCAATCTTCTCTTCTTAGGCAAGATTCTTATAGTAGTAGGGAATTCAGCTAGAGAGTTTTTTAGATTTAATATTTTCTGGATCCTCTGGATTCAGGCTTGAGCACAAGACAGAAATAGCACCGTTTGCCTTGATGCAGAGCTTTTATTGGGTCCTGAAAGGAATGCACCTCCCCATGTCCTTTAATATCTCTTGGAGTCTTCAATACCATGGACTATGCTATCCTTATTAGTATTTATTGAATGTATATGCCACCCAACTCCCAGCAACTCTGCTTTTTTATAGATGAAAAGTTAAAAATAGGTGAGGGACCCAAACAATAGACAGAAATGAAAAGTAAAGATAGGAAAGGTGGCAAAAAAAGATGGTAACTAAAGAAATAACCTACATGGTCCTTCATACACTCTTACCAATAGACTGAGTGAAAAGTCAAATCTTCAAACGGACTTTGAAACATCAGCAAAGTAGAGTCTGTTCAGATTCACACGCACTGCTACAGAGAAGGCACACTTATTGGGGTCTTGATAAATGGCATTATTTAATTTTAATTGAAAGAACTGGAATATACCAACCCTGCTAGATTAAATCAACCAGGCAGATACTATGCAAGTAACTATCGCCTCAAGTAACCAGGCACTATGCCATGTAGGACTTTATAGATATAACTAGTACTTTGAATTGTACCCAGAAGCAAACTGACAACCAGTGCATCTCATTATGTAGAAGTGTTACATGGGCTTACGAAGACATGCTCATCATAATTCATGTTGTTACGTTTTGGACCAGTTGAAGCTTCCAAGTGGTTTTCAAGGGCAGCCCCATATAAAGCATATTGCAGTAGTCGTGGGGTGATG
This sequence comes from Sibynophis collaris, assembly GCA_036250565.1. Classification (NCBI taxonomy): domain Eukaryota; kingdom Metazoa; phylum Chordata; class Lepidosauria; order Squamata; family Sibynophiidae; genus Sibynophis; species Sibynophis collaris. The sequence goes on along the minus strand of JANHFK010007685.1, from coordinate 491,756 downwards.
AGTGACTGTCTGAGAGACCCCACTTCTCCAAGTTAAAAAAGGATATAATTAGTACACCAGATGAAGCCAAGAGCTTGACTCCAGGTAAAGCCCTACACTGTGTACCATCATTGAATGAAGAAGTGCAATGTCATCCAAGGTCAGAGATGGGAAATCTCTAGATCTTATGGAGTGCCTACAAGGTTGGAGCCTGGATCTATGTTTCAGAATACTTCTGTTTTATACTAAATAGGCAGTTCCAACTAGTATGCATGAATAGAAATTGCATTAGTGGCTAATCCAATGTGAGTTTCTACAGAGCTTGTTCCTGTCATCCATGCAATTTAATTTCTATGTATAGCTTCTAAACAGCTTATCCAGCAGTATAGAATGCAGTATTCTTGCTATATTATATATCACTGGTGATACTATATATACATGATGCCCTTGAAGTTCTGGCCTAGTGCCTGGATGCAGTAAGGGGCTTTGATAGATCAAAACTAGATTAAATCTCTGCAACATGGAGGTATGGTTTGCTGATAATAAACTTGTTTAACTCCAGCCCCACTCTTGGCTCTGAATTGTGTCATATTTCCCCTTAAGCAGCAGGTTTGCAACTTAGGTACCCTCCAGGTTATTAATTTATGCTGGAGTGACAGGTGAAAACTGTGGTCATGGGGATTTTTATCCAGCCCTAGTTGGGGTGCCCAGTGTGGCCCTTTTGGGACTGAGATGCTTGGCAAAAGCACTCTCATGACTATATAGTTAAAACTACTGTAATAGGTTTCACATGGGGCTGCATTTACAGACATTTGATGCTTCTCTTACTCTCAAATGCCTAAAGATAAAGTTCCTGAAGAACTGTTCAGAAGAATGGGATGGGAAGGAGTTCATGGAGGGTCAGGAAAGATATATGCACATCTGCAATGAAGTTGGAGTTTCCTATCTTGCAAGACCCGGAATTCTGTAAATGGGTCTTCATCTAACAGCAAAACTGTTCACACAGCAATTCAAGAGGGAAAATAAAGTTATTGAAGCTAGGAAGATATCCTATAAATAATGGTTGGCATTAATTAACATAGGCTATACATTATCCATCCCTGCTAGGCATTAAGCTTTCTTTTCCAACTGAGTATCCAGCAATACTATTTTACCATCTGAAGTTACCTCTAACTTTTAAGGTACACATAATTTCACCATGTATTTGAGAAATACATGTTCCTATGCTAGACTCTTAAAATTCATTTTACCATTACTAATTTTTTATCTTTTAACTCTTAAGAAATAACTTCTATTTTGATATTTTTCTAATTCTGTGACAAGGCTGTTCTACTCCCTCCTCCCATTTTTTTCTGTTTAACCTTGCATTTAAAGTTATCTATGTTGCCCATCTCAGAACAATCACTTGAACTTTCCTAGAAAAGCCTAAGATATCTCTCCATGCATTTTGCCTCTGTATGCAAAAGAGACCATACAAATATCTGACATTATCATTCTTAAGCTTTGTAAAAATTATGAATACAGCTTTGATTTGCAGGCAGATATTTAACAAAAATGCCCAACAATATGGTATTTTATACAAAAATAACAGTCTGGAACATTTCTGGTCTGCCAAACTTAGGTAACACCATTATAAACAAAAACATGAGAAGGATGCACATGAGAGATTAGATTCCTATTTGAACGGGTAGCAAGTGTTTCTGTCTAATACATAAGAATGTCCAAGCATATCTCATTACTACAGCAAGCCAATAAACTGTAGATCTAAAATATTTAGTACTAGGTGTGAACTAACAACTTGTCTCCTGCTGACTTTGACAAAAGGAAGATACAGATAAATCAATTACCATACTGCTGTAATTAAGTATGTCTGATGTATGAATTTCTTAAGCAAACCAATTAATGTATAACAATCACAAAATGAGTGACAACTTTGCTAAAAATGGGTCTCCTGAAATATCCTAGAATATATGAACCAATATCATAACAGAGCAGTATTACTCAATCTCAGTAACTTTTAAGATATGTGGACTTCAATTCCTATGCTGGCTGTGGAATTCAGGGAGTTGAAGTCCACACAACTTAAAATTGCTGAGGTTGAGAAAAACTGCCTTAGAGTAAACTGACATTTATTGAATGTGTATAATAAAAATACTTTTCTTTACTTATTTTTACCTTCTTTATTTATTAGTCATTATAACACATTCATACTCTGGAGATAATGTATAAAATGTAGCTAATTACTCAAGTCAAATTTCTGTCAGGTTTAGGTCACATTTTGACACAAAGTTTCTCTTGCATCTTTTTTCAAAATTCAAAATACTCCAGGTTTGAACAAAACAGTCATTTCTCAGCTGCCATTGGCTTAGACAGCATGATGTCATAGAAATGAATAATATGTTGGGAATAAGCAGTAGACATTGTGGACTTTGGTGTTGTTTTTGCACCTATAAAAGAGTACATTAAAAAAAACTCTAATAAACACAACTGCTTTATTAAAAAGCTAAAGATGTTTCTCTAAGCTGAATTAGTAAAACCTATTCATACCATTCTACATCTCTTCAGAAGATAAAAACTCCCACCAACTACATTTAAACTGGATGACCTTGGCAACAGACAGGCTGAAGTAGCCAGCTGATCTGGGGTCATTAGCCATGTGCTGGTAGTTGCAGTTCATTAGAGTTTAGTATTTACGCTACTGTTTGTAGCTGGCAGGCTGCAAATTAGAACCCTGTCAAATCACTGTGTGAGTGCCAGGTCACGCACACTAGACATGGCATGGTTCATAGCACTGCATTCACCAGTGTCAATGGTTAGTTTTATGAGCTCAATAATTGGAACCAGGGAAGCCTAAAAAAATTAATAATAATAATAATCAAGATGTGGGCTAGGAATCAAAACACTAGCCAACAATACTCCTGTAGTACTGTTGCTAACTTATACTTAAATGAACCAAACATTTCAGAGTTTCAATTTAAGTTTACATTACACAATCCCTTCAATAATTCCATTCTAACAGAAGGATCTCATTCCAGATAAGAAATTGCAATTTAATTCAATTTGATCACTATGTTGCTAATATTCTTTATTAAATATTTAGCCTACAATCTTTTGTATATACTTCTGCCAATATAAACCTGCTTCATTCCTGTCCTTAGTCCATTCTGTGACTCCATAGGGTTATATAGTATGTGTGTATTAGAAGAGAAATTGATGGTCAAGTGTTTGAATATTTAAAAAAAAAAATTTTTATGTTCAGAACCCACCATTACATTCACCAGATATAGCTGGCCAAATTTCCTGTTGTCCTCATAATAGACCAGAGATAACCTAAGACTGAAAAGTAGTAATTTAATCAAAACCAACCAAGAGGAAACAGAACGTATCTGAATTTCTGAACCTACAAACCTCAAAATGTTGCTGAACTTAATTTAGAATATCATTAATGATTTCATACCCCAGCTAGAATACTAGTTCAGCCAAATCTAGAAAAGCACAAATATCTCTCTTCACCACCATCACTACCCAACTCCATGTATACAGATAGCACAGATTAATTCAATAGGAGAAAAAGTGTTTATTTTATTTATTTATTTTAATTTTATTATATTTCTATATCGCCCTATTCCCTCACGGAATTTTTATATTTCTATTATATTTCTCTTATTATATTTCTATACCGCCCTATTCCCTCACTCAGGGCGGTGTACAGTCATACAGTGTTGGCCTTTTCTTTAATCTGCACTTGGTTTATCCTTAAAATATTATCTATATAATATTAAACTTCAAATGTTGTTCAAAATGCTATTGTCTCTGCTGATTGTTTAAAACTGCTTCTCTGACCATTCAATACATTCATTAAAGACTACAGGTAGCTCTCGACTTACGTTTGTTTTATGACTGTTTGAAGTTATAACTGAACTGAAAAAAGGGATTTATTATTGTTTTTCATGATAACAATCATTGTAACACCTCATGGTCACGTGATCGAAATTCAGATGCTTGGCAACTGACTCATATGACAGTTACAGTATCCTGGGGTCATGTAATCAGCTTTTGCGATCTTCTGACGAACGAAATCAATGGGGAAGCCAGATTCACTTAACAGCCATGTTATTAGCTTAACAACTGCAATGATTCACTTAATAACTGTGGCAAGAAAGCTCATAAAATGGGGAAAAAATCATTTAACTGTCTCACTTAGCAACAGAAATGTTGGGCTCAATTGTGGTCATAAGCTGAGGATTCCCTGTATTTTCTCAATTCAAAAAAAAGTTGAAATCTGATCTTTAAGGCTTATTATTTAACAATAATAATATTGATTTAAGGGAGTGCTTGTTTTTATATTATTATTGTTAAATAATACTAAGCCTTAAAAATTTGTGATGATTTATTATTATATTACTGTGTTTCCCCGAAAATAAGATCCTGTCTTATATATTTTTTTGAACCCTGAAACAAGCGCTTGGCCTTATTGTCATGCGCTCAAAAGCCCAATTGGGCTTATGATCAGGGGATGTCTTATTTTGGGGGAAACAGAAATATTAGAAATATTATTTATATATTATTCCATATTATTCCATATTATATTGATATATTTTGTTACAAAAAACAAAACAACTACGACTTTCTTACTTTTTCATTTTAGCTTCCTAGTTTAGCCTACATTTCAAAGATTTTGGTGTGGTCTCTCATCCAACTATTAATTAGATCTAACTTTGCTTACTTTTTGTGGGATCATTCAGTCAGCTTAGGTGCTACCATCATGTTTTACCAACAAAACAGCATTTGTCAGATATTCAGTTCAAGAATGGTTTGACCTAGGCTTGTTTTCAGCTGAATGCTTTCACATACAGAACTTGCCCTCATTAGATAAGCATATTTGCATACTAGGAAGAAGCACTAAAACACTTAATTGCTATCAGCTCAACGTGTTTCCTTATACCCACTGTAGTTTAATTCCAGTGTTTCCTTTTCTAATCTTTTGACTTGAAAGAATGTTTATGCCCTAACGTTCTCAGCCTTGAAGCTGGTGGCTGTTAGCTTTTGACATAAGTGACATCTCTGCCCTGAGAAATTCTGGCTTTCAACTTAATTTTCCCAACTACCATATATTCATTGAATTCCTGTTCATACTGAATTCCTGTTCAACATTCATTACCAAATGAAACAGCATGGATATTGTTAAGCAATAATAGGTTTGTTGATAAATCTTCACTGTCAAGTATAAACAAACCATATGATGGCTTACTGTTAGCTATGAACCAAACCAGATTTTTCATTGTCATACAATTAATTTTATCTAGTATCTTTACATGTTCATAGAAAGAATTGAAAGGCAGTTGAGTGTAATGATTAAAGCATTAGGCTAGAAACTGGGAGACCATGACTTCTAGTCCCACCGTAAGCACAAAAGTAGCTGGGTGACCTTGAGCCAGAAACTTTTTCTTAGCCTTAGGAAGGAGGCAATTGCAAATCACTCCTGAAAAAACTGCAGGAACTTCTCTAGGTAGTCACTAAGAATTGGACAAAAATGAATGGAAGAAAAGAAAGAAAGAAAGAAAAATTACTCAGGCTTTTAATCATCTTTATTTGTAGGACAGATGGGCAACATGGCCGAATAGCATATGACCAAATGCTATACCATTTCAAGAACTAATTAATATATATTCTTGTTCATGAAACAGTTATGAGATGGGAAATTTTATAGCAAAAATCACTTAGACTTATATACTGCTCTATAGTGCTTTAAAGCATTCTCTGAGCAATTTACAATGTCAACATATTGCCCCAACAATCTGGGTTCTCTTTTTACCAATCTTGGAAAGATGCAACCCTGAGCTGGCTAGGATCAAACTCCTAGCTGTGGGCAGAGTTAACCTGCAATCCGCATTCTAACCACTGCACCATGGCTTTTTTATAATTTTCCTGAAATTTGATTTAAACCTTTCTTAACAAACATTCAGTCAGTAACTTAAGTTACAGTGAAAGATATTATACTTGCCCCCAAAGTTATGGCCTTTAAAGTGCCTCACAGTCACATGATCAAAATTCAGGAAGGGGAAGAGCATTTTCAGGGGAGCAGGTATATGGTTTTCAAGCTAATCTAAGATAGACTATAGTTGAAAGGGACCTTGGAGATCTTCCAGTCCAACCACCTGCTCAAGCAGGAGAATTTATATCATTCCGGACAAATGGCTGTCCAACATATTCTTAAAAACCTCAAGTGATGGAGTACCCACAATTTCCAGATGTAAGTCGTTCCACTGATTAATGGTTCTCACTATCAGGAAATATCTCCTTAGTTCTAAGTTAGATCTCTTTTTAACAATTTTCATGAAAAAACCCCAATCTTTCTAAACCATGAATATATACTAGCAAGGATAAAAATATATTTAGTAATAAGGTATTTATTTTTTGAGCAACTGATAGTTCCCCAAATGAATAACAAAATGTATAATATTTAGATGGAGAAATATCAGGTGTAAGTTTATCATTTCATCATACAATTTTTAAAATTTAAGGTTTTAAAGTATGTTGTCTTTTAGAACTATTGTTCTACCCTGAATAGAATTCAAAGAAAACTGCAAAGTATCCATGTAACTGAAGCAGCATTATATGGGTGCTCTTTTGCAAAACAAGTTATTAATCTAAACTCAACAAACTTGTAGTGTAATATAGTAGCAAACAAAAAGATAAAACAAGAACAAGAAGCAAATCTCAAAGTCTCTAGGTCTACAACTACAACAGATAAGGAAGAACTCCGTGTTGTAAAAGGCTCTGGGAAAGTTTCTATAGAGTGGTCTGCACTATGTGTACTAGCTTTACAGTTTTAAATACAAGGCATTTCAAGCTAAATTTCTGTGGTAAGCTAAGAAATGGAAGGCTTGGGATTTAGAATCATACATGCTGAGAACAGCCAGTTAAAAAAAGATAAGAAAAAATGCTAATGGTTTTAGTGAAAGCTCAAGCAAAAACAGGATCATTAAAATCACTTGTTCACTGGAAGAAAGGCAAGTGAAAAATTGCCTACAAGTTTATTTTCAAATCAGATTTTTAACCACATTGATTTCAAGGCAACTCACACAACTTGGGCTTGATTATAGTTTTACACTATAATTGGATTGGATAACTCCACTCTGTGGTCCACAGAACCCTATGGTGGCAAGAGGACTTGATGGGCTTCTGTGAAAGACTAAAGACAAAAAAAAAATGTTAATGCAGCAAATGTTGCCTTGCTTAGAGCTTTGAGTTTTGATCAAGGGTATCAAAGTTCCAAATTCCACAATTGGAAAATCCCAGTATAGATGCTAACAACTGAATAATACAGTACCATATTTAATTCCAATGACTGCTTTCCCATCCATAAATAAGTTATTTTCAAAATGGAACTATCTTATATACATTAAGATTATGGATAACAAAGGTTATTTTCTCTGTTCCATTTTCCTTTAATGAGAGGGACTGTCTAAAATCTGGACATTCTATTTAATATACTAACAGTTTTTGCTTTTTCAGCAAAAAATCACAAAATAAAAATTGGCTTATTTGTACTTTTGTCAGAATAAAGACTATTTTGCATCTCTACTACAATACTAAGTAGAAATTGGTAGTAGCCTTTTCACCTTCTGATACTCCAAACCTTAAACAGAAAAATCCCCCAAATTTCAGAGCCTTGGATGCAAACTGAAACAAGCATATTAACACTCCCTTTACTCCCTACATCATCAAGAATGTAGAGTAAGGAAATAAACAGAAACTCCTTGTTTGTATTCACCATAATATGATACTTAATGAAACTTCATCAATGCAGGAGTGAATGGTCACCCAATCACTCAGGATGAATATACACAAAAGAATCCAGTAATATAATTATTACTGAAATTTTCATCAGATTGTATCACATTCATATCCTAATTCATATTAAACTTTAATCACATTCATATCGGATATTCCTTAAACTTTAACCTACATCACCAGTCTCTCAACAACACGCATCCACTCCTATCATTAGATGACCACTAGAACAGGACCAACCCAAATTCCGTTCATAAAACCAAATATCAGGATTTTTTTTTAAAAAAAGACCACTGTATTTACTTCTTAGCGTATTACGTGAATTCACTCATTGTGATTTATTTAATAAAACATGTTTAAACAATGACAAACATAATGGGAGAATCCAGTGTTTATCTCTATTATTGGGAATAATAAGTGTCTGGCATTATGCGCAATGCAGGACTCTGTTGATTAATTTGTAAGCTGCTGGTGTCTTACCTTCAGATGTCTTGCATCTTACAAAAAGGACTTTAGCCAACACATTCAAAACCACTGATATTGGGGGAAGGAGGTGTCAATTGAACTAATTATATTAAGATTAATTAGTAAGACTGCTCTGGTGTTCTGCTTATCTATGGGTGGGTTGATTTCAAGTTGAGGAAAATATAGAAGTCAACTTGGTTTTGCTATTAGTGTTAATAATGTTACAGTATTTTGCAGAATCAATCACATAAATGGGAACTTGCAAAGACTGTTTTACACAGAGATTTGCTAGAACAAAAGGCACAAGAAATTGCTATAAAATAAGACAGCACAACACAATTTGAATATTAACCTAGAAGCAATTTTTCCATGTAAGGAAAATAACTTTTCTATTTCAGTATGACAGCAAGATAATATTTTAATCCATCCCACACAATACTACAATAGCTTACTAAATTTAGGGATCTCTCATTTTGAAAATAAATCCGTCTCTACCAGCAGCTTTTCAGAATATATCAGTCTCTGAAAAAAGAATTTTAGATATTATGTGTTAATATAGAAGGGCAATATATATTTTTTATAAAACAAATAATGAATTTGACATATCTAAACAGAATTATATACATTAATCTTTAGATAAACTTGTTATTGCCCAGAAGGAAAATTTTGCAGCCAGAGTATCTTCATTTTAATCATAATATATTTCACTAATACCACTGAACAACCTAGGTATATTGACTGAGAAATAATCCTTCTATGCTTAATAATAATCTTACCCTCTAACAAATGGATTACAGTTTAAGGAAATGAGTAGAAGGACTGAAAAACAAGTGTTATTTTACACGTATTTCTTACTTTGTTAGTAAATCTATCCTGCCTCCTCATTTTAGCTTCTATAGTGTGTGTGTTTTACATATATACATACACTAATGTATTTAGTTCGTATAAATTAAAATAGTCCAAAGTCTTGTAAAATGGGTGGCTGTATAAATTTGACAATTAAATAAATAAAACCAATTTTTTATATGTAAATATAATTATAAATTCAACAAGACTGCTTTAGTGGTATTCTAGAAATTTAAACTATTACTAAAATGGGAAAATAGTACTATTTGCTACAGCTTCGTGATTAGATTGCAATACAATCTCACTAAATTCCTTTTCATAAATTATAAAGGCCAATTATAAAGTCCCAACAGGGAAAAGGGCGGTATAAAAATAAAAATTTATTATTTATTATTATTAAATAAGTCTGGTTATTATTCTAGAACATACCAATTGGTTATAGGAGATACATAATAGATTACCAAAACATTTTATCCATCAAAACATATTCATTTGAAAAATGAAAAGAAAAATAAAACCAGAGTGAATAGAAAACTGAAAGATGACTTAACTTTTAAATGGAAAAAGCTAAAGATAAGTGTTTCAGACTGGCACTACAAATCATCAACTGTGCAAAAGTTCAGCTACAGAGTAAGTACCATTTTGAGAAAAGGTTAACTCCAACAATAACCTGTTTATCCAAATAATGAACAAAAGCTAATCTCAAACTGATGTTGAATCCAACTATCTTCAAATATATTTTCCCTGCAAGAATTATCTTTAGATTGATAGCCTACTCTAAACATTCAGAGTGCTTGACCTACATAAACACTCAGAAACTAAGCAACAGTATACCTTTCACTATGGCTTCCCAAGTTTATTGATCCCAAAGTCCAGCCCAACAAGAAGATTTTAGAATGTTTCTAAATGATTCTCAGTACTGGCAGTTTGCAGCTGAAAAGAAATTCATAACTGGAGAGCCAATAAAATGTGCTCTTGCTCACTAAGCTGGAGAAAAAGATAGTATCATTCAGAAGATGCACCCAGTGATTTATAGTTAATATAACAAGATACAAGAGAATGAGTGATGAAATTTATATAAATTACACAGACCAAACTAATTTTTAACAATGTTCATGATTGCAGAGCAGACCAACTTCCTCTCCCAAAGATCAAGTGCACTGCATAACTAAGTCAGATGATTTGGACACCTGAGGAAGAAAATACCCCTGGCAGTAAAAAGGCACCAATAATAAATTAAATAAATAATACTTTACAATGTTTTTGTGACAACCAGAATCATATATCTAAGCAAACATCTCTCTTTACAGCTAGAGACAATCATGTCAGCAGAGTGGTGGTATGCTAGGCTAGCAGTGGAAAATACTAACAATGCTTTAAACAGAAGTTTTGAGATGTTAAAAACAAACTCAGTGACAACTTAACACCAATGTCAGTTAGTAGGTATAAATTATTGAAAGACATTTCACAAAATTTGTAGAAAAAAACCTACCTAAAATATTAACACAGTATAAAAGTTATAATATTGGATGACTTCTTTAGTTTTAACTTTCATGTACAGTATAGATTGAGGATCCATAACCACAATTCCCAATCATGTGTATGTGCACAATGAGAAAAAAGCCAATATTAACCATCATTATTATTGACCTAAAATTTTAACTCAATCTGTATATAAGCATTTATCATGTAAGAACTCTATATCAAACACAGCTACCAAATGTTTTTACTATATAAAACAGAGGCTGTACTATTGCAACTAGTGAATAGTTAACAAATAGTTGTTTAAGGAAACAAAAATTGCTATTCAAGGAAAGATAACCTGAGATGTAAAACTAGTTGCCAATAATAATAAATTCAAGTCTAAGATAAACATCAGATAAGTAAAAGTTCATATATGGCATGATACACATACCAGGCATACATTTCTATTGAAAGAGAATGCTTGTTATTTATTACTTTAGCCTATACATTTGGATACAATCTGGGCCCATAAATTCCTCTTGTTTCTTGACATATTAGCAGTCATAGGTGCATAGAAGACAGATGATGAGTCCAGGTTGGAGTCACAATTCAACGTAATGTCTGAATACCCACTGGACAGTGAAAAACCTAAACTGATCCTTAAACTACATTCAATAACATACATATAAATAGAAATGGTGGGAGCTGTAGATTAAAGTTTATGAATACAAGGAAAATATATGAAGGCAAGAGAATCAGTTTACTATTCTGAACTGTACCATATAAATACCAAATGTTAAGCAGAGAATTTAATATCCCCAGAACTTCATCTTTCATTGTAATAATCAAGTACCTTCCATACTCTTGAAGCTCCTTTTCACATTTTCCTTCCCCACTCCCTTCACCAGCCACCATCATCCCACCTTTTTTGAATTCCTCAAGCATGGCATCAAGCTTGGTGTCATTGAAGACAAAATGCAGTGGGTGGTTATAGAAACGTGTGATGGTCTTGAGTGGAGTGCAATCGTCAGGATCCACAAAAGCTAAGTCTTTGACAAAAAGAAGGTCCACAATATTAGAGCGGTCTCCTTCAAAAACTGGGATACGTGTATATCCACTCTCCATGATTTCAGACATAGTGTTGAAATCAAGTACAGCCTCAGCAGTAATCATGAAGCAATCCCGGAGAGGAGTCATTACATCCTCCACAGTTTTGGTGCGCAATTCCAGCGCTCCTTGAATTATATTCAATTCTTCTTTGACCAAATCATTGTAAGGATCAGTGACTCTTAACATTTCAAGTAGCTTCTCACGGTTATAGACAGTACCAATCTCTTGCCCTAAAACACAGTCCAGCAGTTTGCTGACTGGATAAGAGGCTGGAAAGGTCATCATCATAAAGAACTTCGTAAGGAAGATGGTGTTGGCACCCACAGCCAGACCATGCCGGGAACAAATAGCCTGTGGCACAATCTCACCAAAAATGACAATACCAATGGTGGATACTATCACCGCCACCAGTCCAGAACCTGCAATGTCATCGAGCAGGATGGTAAGGGTAGTATTGACCAAAACATTACCCAAGAGCAAAGAACAGAGCAAGTAGTTGCCCTGGCGGCGCACAGGCTCAATGCGCTTAGCATAGTTTTTTTCTTTTTCTGTCCCACAATTCTGCACAATACGCAACTCCATAGGATCAAGAGCCATAAGTCCCAGGTTGAGACCACTGAACATGCCAGAAAGACACAAGAGGAGGGAGATGAAGATCACCTGAAGCCAGAAGGGTAACAAGAATTTCTTCTCCTCACCTACAATCATCTTGGTGTCCTCACCATCATGATAGATCCAGGTGGTCTCAGTCCAGGGCCCTCCATCGGGACCAATAATGCCAGCTCCAACACCGGGGCTCCCGGCCACACTCCCCGCCCCTCCTAGGATAGCAGGGGAAGACACCGAGGTACACAGGTAGTACGACTTGCTTTTTTCCGTTTTGCGCAACGGCTTGATATCGATCTCGATGATCCCCGAGGTACGGCGGTTAAGGGTGATATGCGGGAGGATGATGATGTCCGACGTCCGGATGCCGCAACGCTGCGGGGCCGACGACACGGAAGCCACGGGGACCGGACCGTCTTCTTGTTCAGCTGGCGGCCGCCTGCCTTCCCCATCCCTCCACCGTTCATGCTCGGTGAATGCGATGCGGGACCAGGTCTCGTTATTGATATTCTGCCCGTAGACCCGCAGTTTGACACGAGTTCTCTCGCTCACCCGGAGCACTCCCTTTTCCATAAAGGACACGTCGTCCGTGTCCTCCAGCCGTAACCCTATTATCACCGTTTCCTCAGAATCAGATGCCCCGGGCAACAAGGAGGAGGAGGAAGAGGAGGAGGAGGAGGAGGAAGAGGCGGCGGCGGCGCGAGCGGGCTGCTCTCCCAGGCACCGGCTGAGGAGAATTCCTAGCAGCAGCGGCAGCAGCAGCGGCGATCGCGGTAGCATCCGCGTCTCCCTTTCGCCGCCTCCCCCCGGCCCTGCCATGAGCCTGGGAGCGACCGCGGGGAGCGGCGCGGCCATATTCCAGTAGATAAAGGTCAGTGGTAACCCGGCCACAGTAAACTGAGCGACCTCATTATGCCAGCGCTTAACGAAGAGAGCCAGTAGCGAAGTCCTCGACGGATGACAAGCGACTGCCGGGCCTGGGCCAGGAGCTGCTCCAACCCCTACCCCGAAGGGGACGGGGAGGGGGAAAGAGACCCGCGCGTGCGCATCAACCAATGAGGTGAAGGCAAGTGAGGCAGCGGAGGGGGCAGATAAAGAACAATCGTCCAATCAGATTGCTCATGAATACAGGGTGGGGACGAGGGCTAGCCGGCCGGTAGGTCGGCCTCCCACTTTTTTCATGGT
>JANHFK010007685.1:466705-478204 GCA_036250565.1 Sibynophis collaris | reverse complement strand
ACCTCTGCTCCAGAACCTGTCAGAACTTGCTGGATTTCACCCTTAGGGGAATGCATATTTAATTATTCATATATTAACTGCAATTAGAATTGTATTTGCACAAAATTGGAAAAGTGAAGAGATTCCCACAGATGAGAATGTGATTAGGAAAATATTAGAATGTGCAGAAATAAATAGACTAACGCTAGCAATTAAAGAAAAAGAACGAACTGAATATTACATGATATGGCACTTATTTTATCAAAGGTTAGACAATAAAAACAAGTTAGAAACAGGGAAACAAAATACCATTTTAACTAAGATTAGTGAAATAAAGAAGATATGTTAAGAGAAACAAATATTATGATTATTATGTTTAATATTATCATTTTAATACTATAGAATTAATGTTAAAGTAATGACTATTGCTGTAAATTTTGATTATTACGTTATAAAGATATCTGTACCCAGATGACACACTGTTTAATTGAAGATGGAATTATATTGAAAAATAAAAAATATATTAAAAAAGGAAAACCAAACCATACATCATTACTTATTGATGCATGATAAACTCGTATTTTGAGATATGGACTCCAATGGATTTCAGAGGGAGTTGCAGATTATAATTGAAGGTCAGCCGCGTAGTCCTGCTGAGACCCAAGTCACTGTCTGGAATAGAAGGATAACAGGTTTTAGAAAGAATTGTACCCAAGCTACTTCTCCTGACTCATGGATCTTATTATGCCCCATGGCATATGGAGGAATTGAGAGAGATGAAATATATCAAGAGACATCTCAAGCACTACTGGCAGAAGATGAAGAAAAATCTTGACTGAACACAGATATTAAGGCCCACCTCATAACTATTCATGTGGCAAACCGGAATGATTCGCTGCAGAAATTGCATCTGCAAATTACTTAGCAACCTGCTGTAAGATGACCTGGTTCCTTCTGGATAAAAAGGACTTGAATGTCTATCTGCAGGGTACACTGAGGAACTGCTGATTTTTTAGAAGATAAAGCCACTCGGATTAATTTCCTGTTAAATACTAGCGTGAACACAGATCCAGGGAAATGCCTACGGCCTTGCCCAGTTATCTGACAATGGTTTCACCTGTTGCTCCTGAGGAAGTGACAGGATTCTAGGGAACGTGAGCTCAGCCATCTGTTTTAGACCGACACACACAGACACACATGGCTGGTAAAAGTCTTGGGTGATTAATGTACCTTTAGATGAGGAGGGTGATGCCCCAGCCCTTTTAAGGGGGCTGTGGTTCATCCATTCTTAGGAAGCCATTGCTAGATCCCATCCTAATGGACAATTGTTGTCCTATCTCCAATCTTCCCTTTCTGGGAAAGGTTGTTGAGAAAGTGGTCATGCTGCAGCTCCAGAGGATCATGGATGAAATAGATTATCTGGACTCCTTTTAGTCAGCATTCAGGCCTGGTTACAGGTCAAAAATTGTATTAGTTATGCTTTTTGTTGATCTCTGATGGGAACATGATGTAGGTAGTGTGTCCACCCTTGTTTTACTTGACATCTCCATGGCCTTTGTTATCATTGACAATGGTATCCTGGAATGACCCCAGGATTGGGAGTTGGGGGCACTGTGTGTTCCTGGCTCATTTTCTTCCTCCAAGGCCATTTGTTTAGCCATTTCTCAAAATATACCTATCAGCTTTACCTCCTCTTTTGCTTCTTTCTGTGCAAGCCCACAACAAACATGCCCAATAATGAGTTTTTATGGCATTACCATTTTGCGTAAGGTCTGATCAGATTAAAAACATCAACACAATCTCCCTTCTACGTGTTTTGACCTGTGGCAAATGTGTGGTTTTAAAAAGATCCCAGTTCAAAACTGCTTCTATTTGCCAAAACATTTTAAGTGATGCAGTTTTGGGTGGCGTGTTCTGATATTTCTTTATCTTGGGGCTATTACTGGTACATAAGGTTTTTCTTTATTATTTTATTGGATTTGTCTTATGTAAAATTTATTTTAGACATATTTACTTTACACTGTTCTACTATCCACAGGGACAAACACTATTAAAACATATTTAAGACTAGGATATAAATATTCAGAGATTTAAAAAATATTTCCTTGTGAAATTAATTTAATAAAATGTATATGCACTACATTTTTTCAAACACTCAGATTATTTTGTAGTCTATATGTTAAACAAGCAGCCTTTTCTACATTATGAAAAGCCATAACAGATTTTGTTTATTTTTAGCTTGTAATATTATATAAACCTGGCCATGGAAGTTTACAAACTCTGGCTCCTAGTTTACTACCTGTGTGAACTAGTCATTTGGGGTTTATTCAATAAACCATAGTTTAAAAATGCATGTTTTTGCATACATGTGAAGTAGATCTGAACATAGAATACCTTGTTTACAAGAAAATTCTTCAAACAGAATATTCTTATAGTGCACAATTTAAGCATGAATCTGATAATGACAGCCAATATTCCAGCATGGATAAAATCAAACCAAACACACTGATAATGAAATTCTGGAAGTTTTACATATGTTTTGAGTGAATTTTGAGAGGATTTCCACTAATAACACAGCACTTGTATGCCACAGGTATCATTTTAAATTATTATCTATTTGACTCATGATCTCCCAGTTTCTGCCTTACCTCTACACCAAACTGGCTTTCAAAAGGTATATACTGCTAAATAAATATTTTATCATATCTTAATTATTGTTGTATGCCATCCAGAGATGCTTTTTATGAGGCGAGCAGCTGTACAAATTTGACGAATGAATGAATAAGTAAGTAAGTAAAAGCCTACTCAGAATGTTTTGATAACATTTTTCAGCATTTACTTCACAAATATGATGACAGAAATATACTTTTTTTTAGATCCGAAAGTTCTGTTCTCTTTGCTGCTATTGGGGCTGGTTGTTTCTTTTCTCCAATTTGGTTATCATGGCAGCATGTCTCCCTCTGCTGTCAATATTAAAAACCAATAGCACTGTGCCAGTAAGGTTGTACAGAAGTAAACATTTGGTCCAGTAAGGTTTAGGACTGCAATTTAAATCATCATTAATGCAAGTACCAGGTCTTTCTGCAAAGAAATTTTCAAGATTCTTCTACCTCTCTTACCTCTGTTTTAAACTCCTGGATGTTTTACTTTATAATGGCAGTCAAAACCCCACTCATCATGCCTAGGTATGTTGTGTATACAAGGAAAGGGGGTATGAATGCCAAAATTTTGCAATCCTATCATTTTCATCCACCATATGCAGACAATCTCTATAGGATTCAAAATCCTAGAAATCAAGATATGAGCACCCTTTTTATTGCCCACCCAGTTTTTGGAATAGAAACCACAGCTTGTCATTCAAATGCCAAACATACTTACCTTTTTAGCCTTCTGGAAGGCTGTGATGGCCTGGTTCTTCCCCCAAGCACTGAGATAGGACAGAGAATGAAATTGTTTGGTCCAGTTCCTGGAGGAAAGGGTACTTCTGTTTTTATTCCAATAACGGCCTTGAAATTTAAGGGGCCCGGAAAGCAAAATGTTATGATCATTACATACATGTTGGAAATCAATACACCTACCAGTATTTAGAAAGTTGTAGCAACTTTCAACATGCTGCCCTTTGGCCATGCTTTCCTGAAATAATTTACAGTTTTTCTGATTTGAATTATAGACAGAACAAATTCAGAAACAGATATAAACATTAAGAATGTGGTTTTCAAGGATAGCAGTTTCTAGAGAACATTCCAAGGGTTTTTATCAGCTTCTTGCACACAGTTGTTACTGCTCTCAGTCTGGGGTCATCCAGGTTCAAGTCCATCTTTATCCATGGAAACTCTAATCCCATCCTGAGAGTACCAAAGCTGTAATGGGATAAACATGTAGAGAGATCCCATGTAAACTGCCTTGAGCTCCTGGAACAAAACAAGAGAAATACCTAACAAATAAATATACCAATAAAGTTTGACAACGGTTCTCGGTCTAATGAAGGAAATAGGCAGTAGAGAAAGGATTATCTTTGCAAGGAGAAAGCTGTTGTTGGGAACAACCTGTTCTTCCTAAATTGCTCAAAACAGGTGGAGCAACATTAGCCTTAGCCACTCTTTTCCATTACATGTTATAAAAACACAAAATAGTTGGAATTTTTGGTTGATATAGAACAATGCTCACATATATAAATCTATATAAGGGCATGGCGATTAAGGTCTTTATTCAGATTTATTCATTCATTGTCCATGAATGCTTTTTAAATTTCAATTATACTCTTGCTTAAGCAGATTTCAAACTGATAAAAAATTAAAAATTAAAACTACAGTTTTCTAGTAAGTTAAATATGTGCTATGAAGATAAAGACCTGCTTGCAATCAGGCTGAGTTACTTTTTAAGAAGTGAAAATATGCAGCAGTGTTGTTGCTTTCTTATCAGCTATTTTATGAGGTTCTACAATAAAGTAATTAAAAATTAACTCTAACATGCTTCAGGCACAATGCTTCCTGCTTTTTATATGACCCCCTGCTTCTCATTTGACATTTCTTTATTGCACTCTCTTCCTGGGGATTAGACATTTAATATTCATAAAGTGACATAATATAAAAATAGCTTCACAGCATATAATTCAGGGTTTTCATGAGATCAAAACATTGTATGTCAAATAGTATCATAAATGACATGTTTTGTTTTATTATCCAGTAAAAACCCTTTGAAATGTCAATTTGTTTTTTAAAGGTAGAAGTAGTGGATTCATTATATTTGCAAGGCATTTAGTTAGACTTCTGGTCTGGCCACTAAAATACCCATGTAAAATATGAATGGATTTTCCATGTGTACATGTCAGAACTGCCACAGATATATTTAGTTCAAGACCAATAGTCATTCCAAACTTTTGAAAAGCAAAGGGGAGCTGGTTGCAAGACCCACAGATAATCCACTTAGTTTTACCAAGGTTGAGCTTAAGCCTGTCCCTCTCCATCCAGGACCCATGCTGCCTCCAGACATTGACAAAACATCTTGGCAGCATCACTGGTGCATGGTGGTGCATGGTGGAGAACTTTTAACTAATTATTACTAGCATAGTGGTGATATCTAACCCTGTGCTGATGCCATCCTCTTTTAGTTAGTCTCATGTATACATCTTTCTCTGCTTTTCCTTGCTTTTCCCTATTACCAATTCTGACATATCATCCCTCTGAATCTTGACTCCATCACACCATCAGCAATTTATCCTGTTTAATTCAATGATGTATAATTTTAAAGTAGAATTTGAGAGTTTTATACCTATAATGGACTTCAGTCATGTTGGTTCTCTCCAGGAGTGGGTTCTACTTCCCTTCGCTATCAGCTCGCAACGGGAGTGCTCATGTGCACGCGCTCGCTTCGCATACGCAGAAGCTTCTGAGCATGCGCAAAGCGTCCGTGATGACATCCGGGTGGGTGGGCGGAGCCTCCCACCGCCGTTACTACCGATTCTAAGAACCGGACAGAACCGGTAGGAACCCACTACTGGTTCTCTCTATAAAAGGAGAAAAAACAGGCTTGTTCTCAGTTTCCTTTCTATTTAATTTGGTTCCTGAGGCATCAAGACGAAATGGTAAATAAATCCCATGTACCAAAAATCCCTCATATTTCTTCATGTGCCATAGTAAGTGAAAGATTCTAAAAATAGCTACATAATTCTTATTAGCAGCTGCTATTACTGCAATAATTTCTATGCAGTTAATTTTTACTATGGGCCAGGGGGGAAATGCACTTACATTCGCTACCAGTTTGCAAATTTGAGCAAGCGCACAGAGAGTCAAAAACAAGACGTGATGACATCAGGGCAAGTGGGCGCCTACGCTACCGGATCGTGTGATCCGGATAGTGCCGGCTGAATTTCACCACTGCTATGGGCCCTCTATGTTCAAATGTATCTGCAAGGGGCTGTGTGTCATCTATATTGTATCTTAGTAAATATTCCGAAGGCTAGGGAACACTCTGCTTGTCTGACCATTGCCTTGATAGCAGCTCTTCTTCCTGTCCTCCAAAGCCATTCCCAATGCCTTCTGAAAAAAAACAGGCCAATGAGAAATAAGGCCTGCTTCTTTTTTGTTGGAAAATAGAACTTTCCAGTAGTGCAGTGAACAATGGAATGCTTTGCTTGATCTCAAGTTGTGTGTGTGTGTTTTTCTTTTATTTTTTATGTATAATGTACACTGAAGATGGCACTTAATTTTGTTGTACGAGGTGCAATGATAACAAACTAAACTAAACTAGTATCCTGAAAGACATGTATGATTGGCTGAAATTAACCCAAATACCATTTCTACTAACAAAATGAAGAATATATAGCTATTATTTTCCTCAGAAAATGTGCCAAATATCTCTTAGTGTTTTCCTCACTGCAGCAAAACATGAATTCATATGACACACCTACACAAGCTCTTCTTCTATCCTTTCTCTTCTTAGCTCAGTAAATCAGCTAATGCCTGAACAAGCTTTTTTTTTTTTTTTTTTGCATATTTTCAGAAGGATCCTCTGGAATAGCCCTAAACTGCAAACAAAATTCCTTCTCTCTAAGCTCAAGCGTAGCCAAATTACCCAACCCTCTCTCTAGCTCCAAGTCCCTTGTTTTGGACTTTTTTTTGAAAAAGTCTATTCTATTAAACAAGTTCCCCTGAAATCTTAGCCAGTTTTTAATCCAAACTTTTTTTTTCCAGTCTCAAAATTAGCTTGTCGTGATTGTGTCAGTCTTTTACCCAAGTCATCAAGACTGCTTTCTTCGGGTTCAATAGGATAAATAGCTTTACTTTTGTGAGAAAAATGACCATGGGTAAGTTTGCATACATTACAGACAAAATGGACAAATTCTCCACCTGAAGGCTGCCAATTCTGGTTCTGGCATGCATTTTTATTATGAAAGTTCTATTTTATTTTTTTAATAAATGTGATACACAGCATACATTTTTTAAATCTATCATAAAATGAAATTTTAATTCACTATTTAGGAATTAATTTTAAATATCTTAAACTTTGGAATTGAAGAACAAAGTGATGTTATATAACATAAATTGTTGATTAAACCACTAAGTAATTACTGGTTTAATTTCTGTGAAAGTCTAAAGAGCAAAATATTGCTCACCTGTTCAGATGCTTGGAGATATGATAATGCTTTAGACTGGGCAGAAGTATAATCTGTTTATTATTCCTTTCTCCCCCTCTTGCAATCAGCCTTTTGCTGTTTTATGCTAGTCAGAAAAATGTAAATACCTATAAATACAGGTATCACAAATCTACGCACAATACAATCCTAACTAAAGTTACAGGATTAATTCTTACTATCTATGAATATTGTCTCAATTTACCAAAACTATCTTTTAAAATTTGTCTAACACGTATGCCTAATTCATATGTGAATATATTTTGTAGTTGTTTAAACTATGGCTACCAGATCCCAGCTGCAAAATTCTGGACTGCTACAAAGAGATACCTAAATTGTCGGCTATTTGCTACCATCTGGTAGTCATTGGGATTATTGTAGGCCTTTCTGCTAGGCCTGCTCTGTATTTGATTCCTATGAGATGATCCATTAACTGACATAGTAAAATGCAAAATTTGAAATTATATCAGTAATATAAACAATATTACATCAATCACAGTACAGTTTCATCAGCAAACAATTACTAGTTCACATAGTTTGATTTCATCTATTTATTTAATCCAGTAAACAATGATTTACAAACCACAAGGCTGCACACCATATAGACTGAAAACCAGATAAATTACATTATGACTTAGCGTGATGGCAACCTAGGCTAACTGTGTGTAGTTTTGTCTGTGTACTATACTGTGTAAACCACAACTTCAGAAGTAGTTAAAAAAAAGTACTATTCATCCCTTATTACTGCAAAACATGCTAAAGAAAAGCTAGGGGAAAATGTCCTATCCCTTTGAGGATATAAAAGGCTACAATATCTGTTTTCCTGATTTAGGCAACTAAGGCTTAGGCTTAACCACAAAGTCAGGAAAGGTGAAGGAAGTTTTGTTTTGTTTTTTATTCTTGGCTTTCACTGACTTTCTAACACAGTAGATGATCTGGCATTTAGGAATGGCCTTTTTACCAATGCAGGCTTAAAGGAAATACGGATAAAACTGTCCAGGAATCTCAACAGGAATTTGAAGACCTGCAGTAAGGTTTCATGTCTTTTTAATGAAGCTGGTTTTTACAGGCATCAGCACTTTCTTTCTTATTGTAAAGAACATCTTTGATGCCAAAAGTAATTAGAGGAAATATCCCAGCTAGAATATTTTCAGAAATATGTTTGAATACCTGTGAAAGGAAGAAAGAATAGAAGACAAAGTCTATTTAGAGATTTACTTTATATTTATATAAAAGAAACCCTTAAAATTTCAAAAATATACCAGACTTGACGACATCAGCTTGATTGCTCTTATTTCACAATTTAGCTAGGAGATACTGTACAAGGACCAGGAATGGAGATATAAATCTGGATATCATGATGATACCTCACTCCCAAACCTTGGATCATCCAGTGGCCTCATCTAGATATTGAAATAGGAGGAGAGAGAACTGAGCCCTGGGGCACACTATAAAGTAGGGGATGCAGGTTGGATCTCTCTCCCCATATCAACACTAATTGGAATTGACCCCAGAGGAACAAGAACCAGCACAAAAGTGGCACCAACTCCCAAAATCAGTCCAGCAGGACACCAGGACCCATGGTATCCTTCTGGACTGATGTTATCAAAGGCCACTGAAAGGTCAAAAAGAGCAAGGATGGTCATACTGCTGCAATCTCAGTCCTAAAACCTGGCCTGAACCCTGACTGAAAAGGCCCAGATAATTCACTTCATACAGGATCTTCTGCATCTGCCATGAAAATATCATCTCCACAACCTTCTCCAAAAAGGGAAGGTTGGAGGCTGGATGAAAGCTGTCTAGACTGGTTGGATCAAACAATGGCCCCTTCTGGAGAAGGTACACCTTGAGAGCCAATAGAACCAGACCTTCTCTCAAGGAATTATTAACCACTACCCAGACCAAATCAGAAGTTCCATCCTGGCAGCTTTAACCAGCCAAAAGAGACGAGGATCTAACACAGAAGTGGCCCAAGTAATAGCTGCAAGAACCTTGCACACTTTCTCAAGCAGTCCCTTGTAACATTTTCATTTGCACCCAATGACAAAATATTCATCAATTAAACAGGATATCCAAAGGATTATTTATGTATTTTATTATTTTATGCGTTATCCTATTTCAAACCATGCTGTCTTTTCTTGTGTATTATTTTGTGTGAATTCCAGGCTGAATTATCCATTTTTATTTCAAAATTATACTGTACTGCAACTTCAGTTGCCTTCTTCCATTCAATTAGTTTATCTGGAACTTCAGATTCAAAAATGAGATTAATGGCATAATTTTAGTTAGAAAGGTTGGTGTACAGCATGTATAACTATGCCCCAAAAGGCTATTTGCAGTTTCAAAATTAAAATAAATTTTGAACAAAAGTTTTTGTCTCTGGATTCTACATAAGTGATCTTCCTCAGAGACGGCTCAAAGCCTCAGAGAGATTGCTAATCTTTATAAATCTTCTCTGAAGTAAACTAAACTCTATATCATTAATGAAAAGTCACTTCAAAAGAATCATAATTGAACAGGGATTTTCAATGTGGAGTTTTAATTCAGAATATTCCTTTATTCGGTGCAAGGATGTATCTGTCTCTCATTTACAGAGTTCCATAAAATACGTTTTTGTTGAATTTTCTGCCCATAATAATCATTCCCAAATTATAATACTAGAGTGCATTTTTGCTTCCTATTATGCTCCCTCTCTTTACTATTCCTCTTTGTAAATCAATTCATTTTTTTTAATCCTAATTTTTCTTATTACCCAAACAGTAATATGCAATTTGGACAACCATGTCCATCGACTAAAAAAGTAATAAAAATGTAAAAACTAGAAGCAT
The DNA here is from genome assembly GCA_036250565.1 of Sibynophis collaris. NCBI lineage: Eukaryota > Metazoa > Chordata > Lepidosauria > Squamata > Sibynophiidae > Sibynophis > Sibynophis collaris. The sequence continues at coordinate 468,265 of JANHFK010007685.1, read as the reverse complement.
CTTTCTGGCTTGCTTAATTTCAATATGAGAATAGTTATATTAATTATACTAATATAATAATAATAATAGTATGTTATTTTCATAATTATTATTATAAATGTAATGTATATTAATATATTAATTTTAATTAATTAAGGCATGGAAATTAAGCATATTCTGTTATCCAAAAAATACCAAAAGATAAAATTAAACTACCAGTTGTATATATCTAAACGCTTCATGATAAAACTTCTAATTGATCTGCTTAAATCCTTTTTAGAAAGTATTTATTTTTAGAAAATAAATTAGTTTTAGTTCACATACTTTGTGATTACATTTGAGTCAATTATTAACAGTTCCAGAAATCACTAGGAATCAAATAACAAAGCAGCAATAAGCAAAAGTAATGAATGCACAGCAGATGGGGCTGTTGTATATTTTAGAACTGCATTATGGAACAAAGGTATACATTTGCAATGCCAAATCAAACTAAGGACTCTCAACCATGGGTTGTTTGTTTGGGGTTTTTTGACAGAACAGGAAGCAGATGTACACACAGAAATATTATATTTAAATTTTCTTTGATAATGTTAGCTGTGTTAGCTAACATTGACATTTCAAGGGATTGGCACAGTATTTTTAGGTATATCTGATAGAGAAAAGGGTTAACCATTGTAAAATGGCAGTAAATGACAAAAAAATGTGGAGATTCATGGAGAAAGTGTGTTGAAATAAACACAAACAGCTATGCAATTTGACTGTGCTTCTGTTCAGTTTTTATATGAAAGTAAAAATTAACTATCTCATGAAAAACAAAATACTGGTAGGTTGAATAGATTACTTACAAAATATACATAGGAAAACATGGTTTGAATACAAAAGGAAGTAACCATAATTTCCTTGGAGTACCTTGGAGTAACACTGGACTGGACTTTTTCCTATAAGATATATCTAGAGAATATGGCGACAAGACTCAATACTAGGAACATTTTACTCCAGAAATTATGCGGAACTAAATGGAGAGCTTCAGCTGCCACCCTCAGCCCTCAGGTCATAAGCACTAGAAACTGGTCCACTCTGCAGATGAATGGTGTGCCCCTGTATGACTTGAAAGCTGCCATACTATAAGCTAGACACCAGACTCAACAACACCATGAAAACTTTAAGTGGATTAAAACCACTCTGACTTGCTAGCTTCCTGTTCTGAACCATATAGCACTGCCAGTTTTACGAAGACAAGTGCAGGGGTGTCAAACTCAAGGCCTGGGGGCCAGAACTGGCCTGTGGGGTGCTTAGATCTGGCCTGCGAGGCTGCCCTAGAAACAGCAAAGAACCGGCCCGTAGTGCCTCTGCCAGCAAAAATGGAGGTCGGTAGGCTTGCGTGCGGCCCTCCCAGGCTCAGTTTTCAGCCATGACAGCCTCCTGCCGCCCTCTACCAGAGAAAATGGAGCTGGGGGAGGGCGAGCTTCATTTTCACTGGCAGAGGGCAGCAGGAGGCCATTGTGGCTGAAAAGAGCTCAGGAGCCCATTTTCACTGGCAGAGCAATTGGGCCACCCTGACATGAGTAATATCAAGCTGGC
>JANHFK010007685.1:394740-407376 GCA_036250565.1 Sibynophis collaris | reverse complement strand
ATCACCCAGTGCTATACATAAGAAAGGAAGATTCGGTTCTTCGGATATCTCCTCATGAATGCCAAAATCCACAAAATCCATAAACTAAATTATTAATGTATCTTAAATAGAAAAATATATTTAGATAGATTTTTACTCCAAAAGCATTTTATTAAAATATATTTGATAAAAATCAAAAGAATCCAATTTAAATGTTTAAAAAGCCATTTTTTTATTTTTTTTAAAAAATCATCAATTTTTATTTTAATGACAATCTCAGATTCATGTCTGATTATGGTATGTGCTTTTTTCAATTTTTGATTACAGATTGAGCTTTTATAACTTGTCCACATTCTGATTTGTTAAGAGATGTGGAGAACTCTTAATATAACGTAAGTCAGAAATTTATCTCTACAGTGCTCAAAAAGAAAAGAAGCTACACCCAACCTACTAATTACAGATTTCATATATTATGGTTTATGGATGTTGATTGATAAGTGAGATATTTTCTGTAGAATCCTTGTACAGTAAGAACAGCTTGAACCTGTACCATGTTATGTTGTTTAAAAGAATATAATTAGTTTTAAGAGTGCAATTAAATAATAAGGGAAAAAACTTTCACATTCAATTGTACTTTCCTTTTTAAAAGCAGCATCGGATTTCTGTTGAACCTTAGTTCAGAAATGGGTAATCCATGCATCCTACGGGCCCTTTTCTGTAACCCTCTGGGCTTCCCAGAAAAGTATTCAAGTTCTACATAAAATGGCCCATTTTTAGCTGGAAATATTTTTACTTTCCCCCCCTCAAATTTTAATCACTAGTTAGCTACAGCTTGGCTGGTTTAAGATACCAGATGACATAAACAAAATCTGATTAGTTAAATCATTGCATTACTCCCTTGCCTCTTGCTGCCTCTGGGATATTGGCAGTGGGATGGGATGGGCAGTGGGGAGAATCTTTTAAAAACTGATAAAAATTGCCTGCCTTTGTTTAATCAAAGGAATGTGTGCATAAAGTTTAGATGAGAAATACCGGTAAAAGCTTTATTGTTACATATTAAATATTAGCTAATGAAACATTAGTAAAATGTAACCTTTCCTGTTGGCCTATTCAGTTTCTCCATTTTAGGAAAGGAGAACATATCATATATTTCAGTAAAACATTAATTTAGCAAGTTTACATATTTTCACTACCTAAGTGCTGATTTCAATTCTGCTATAAAGCACAAGGACTGATGGAAATTGTAAAAAGAAAAAAGAAAAAAAAAACTAGCATCACTTACATTCAACTATATCAACAGATTTCTTGTGTTAAGAAATTAAATTAGTAAGTATTACATTTTAAAATAAATCTGAAGATATCTTGAGAAGAAATTGAAAATGAAAATGAAATGCATTAAATCTGGTCACTTTCTTGTTAATCCTTTTGACTGCAGCTCTATTTGCTTCGTTAAAAATTAGTTATTCCCTAAATACCACATAAGCATTTGATAAAGTCTAATTTTCCTTCTAAAGATAGTATTACATGTTTTGTGTTATTCTGAAACATAATATTCATTCTATTTTTTAAATACCAGAGTAAATGAGTAGAAGGAAAGAAGACATATAATTTTAGCATACAGGAACACAAACTAGATTTAGTCATTGCAATGGAAATTTGATGTGAACATTTCAATTTATCCAACCTAAAACTTTGCAACAAACTGGGCAGGCATTTATTCAGCAATCATTCGAAGTTACAACAGTCTGAAGGAGGAAGGGATTTACAAAGGGTCCTCAAAATTTGATAAGATTTTTGGGTAATGAAAGAAAAAGTTTGGGCTGTTGTAAAATGGGTGGTGGTGAAAACGAGTCCTGAAATTTGGAACAAGAGTGATTATTTTATGAGCTGGCCAAGGTAACCTCTGGCAGCCTTATCCCAAAGTTCAAACCTAATGTTTGGCTTCTAAAACAATTGTTATGTTCATAATATATTTAATTGTTATTTATTAAATATACTTGCTGCCTATCTCGCTGTGGGGTTACTGTAGGTGGCTAACAACAACAATAAAAAAAATGAAAACTGTGAAGAGAACAGAAGTAAGGTAATAGAGCAATAAAATAAACAATGAAAAAGAACTGAATGAGAAATACAACTACCTGATTGGGAGAAAAAAGAAAGATGGACGGTAGAGAACAAGAGGGGAGATATGTACACATCTGTTGGGACATACAGCAAATTTAGATGGTTTTCAGATAAAAAGCAATGAGATTTATTGAACAAAAAGCAGATGCACATATTATCTCTTATAGTAAGGTCAATCACAGAAACACCAAAAATAGGTAAGTAAACTTGTTTCAGATATTGAATCTCTGTTACCAATAATAGACTGAACAGAACACATAAATATAATCAGAAGCTTTCCACATTTCCTTTTAGGAGGTGAATCTGACATGAAAATATTCAGAGGTCATAGAGTTTATCTCCCATAGACACAAATTCAATATCAAGTGGTTTATACAAATTCTAATAAAACATATATTTTCTAGAGACCTATTTTGCTGATACAAGACATAATATATAATACAAAATGGTTTGTTATTACCATATTAAAATTTTCATAATCTTATCTTTATTTAAAATAGTATAAATAATTTAAAAACAATGTGAACTCCATGCTTCAGGTAATTCTTGCAAAAGAATAGATAATTATTACTTTAATTATTTTTGTTTTAAAAACTGGGCATCTATAAATTAAATCTATTTCATTTTTATCAAATAATTTGTGGTACTAAATATTTTAGATAACAAAATATTTAAAGATTATCGCACCAAACATCACTTGATTATTATTTTTTTTACAAAATAAATACATGTTAGATGAAATAAATACAAGTTAGATGAGCAATATTTTAATTAAAGGAGAAGTTGATTCCTAAGCTGTCATTTACTAAATTTACTCTATTAAATTCTGGATCTAAAAGAGCAAGCTGGCAGTGCTGGATGTCAGTTAGGAACCAATTAATTTGATATCTTAAAAAGAGAACCTTCACAAATATTTTAAAAGTACACATTAACTCTCAGTAATTTTATATTTATTTACAGCAAAACTGTTACAGCAAAAAAAAAATATCTTGTATGCGACTCAAATTTTGAAGAGATTTAGAAATATTTGAAAGGGAGAATACATTTCTTTTTTTGAAAAAGTTTTATTAGTTTAAAAGGGAGAATACATTTTTATGCTGACTCTGATTCCTTAAAAAAGTTTGTTCAATCTTCAGGATTTTTCAGTGTTCTGATATAAATATATTTTTCTTCTCAAATAGACCAGTGGAAATATGGTCAAAGTAAATTTTGAGAATCAGTAACTCACTTGACAAGGAAGCCTGATAGCTTTAAAAACCAGCAAAACTTCTTATTCTCCACCCTAACCAGTAAAAACAACAATCCAAAAACAAGTTACCTGTCGCAGGCCCAAAAGGAAAGGCATTTTGCAAACTCATAATCCAAGCTAAGAGTGTAAACAAAGAAATTTCGAAAACGGCATACTCATTTCTTCATCTGATATGGAAAGACTACATGCACAAACTTTTTTAAAGTAGGGTTTCCTTAGCTGGGAATGTTAAATAAACAGGTCCCAGGACACGCTATGCTCTCACTCGCTCTCTTTCCCCTCCCAAGACCAATTTCAGAAACAGGAGAGCTGTCGTCTGTTTGCCAAGGGGGAAGTGACATCAGTAGCAGCACTGCCCAGGAAAAAAAACTCTTTAGACAGCTGCTGATTAACAATTCAAAGAGGCCTACTGTCTAGAAAAAATACATAGCACTTAGGAAATGAGAAACATTTAAAACCAAGTGCTTAAGTATTAATGACTATTCAAAATTATTTTTATATCTCATTATTTTTAAAGGAAAATAGTATTTGAACAACCTGGAGCTTGTTTTCAGGGCCAATACATCATGAAAATATATATCTATTCTATAGAACACCTGGAAATAGTTAGACCAAAGCCAGAAATATTAAAAACAACAATGCTTTCTATCTACCCCGACATTTAGGCCTGAGGCAGAAAAGTAGAAAGTCAATTCTGGGGCCTCACTGGCAGTTTTGATGTGGCCATGCTTAAGTTAGCTGATAAAGAAGTATATCTGAAATCATATCCAACCTGGAGTGGACAGTCTGAAGCTCTCAGCCCAATTTCAAAAGCTACTTCCAAGCTAAAGTCTATATTTTGACCAAAAAAAAATGCTAGAAAAAAAATGCCCCTGAAGTTAAATAACTGTGTGAGAAGAAAGTGAAATGCAGTTTTAGAAAAAGAAATGCTAATAAGAGTCTGTTAATTTTTTGCAGAATTTTAGGACTGCTGCTTGAGTACTAAAGCTACCTCTTGGCATATATGTATTATATTCTCTCTATATTAGCCTGACTGGTGATGCCAACAGAAATTCACAAGAATGTCAATAGAATTCTAAACAAAACCCGTGTGTGTGTGTGTGTGTGTGCACGCACACACACATCTGCTTAAAATTTGTACTGGGAATTTTCTATCTAATAATCATTTTCATTTATTTAATTTTCAATAGAAGACCTATTCCCACCAAAATCAACACGAAAGTAATAAATATGGATGTTTTATTTTATTTTTTGAAACAAGCCTTTTAAACGTGTCTCTTAAAATGTATCAAAATGAAATTTGGAGTACTGTGTAGTAATATCTCTCAAAAAAATTACAGAAAAAGGAGAGGAGTATGTGATGTACATACTAGAACAACAGAATACTGAAAAAAACAGGTATTACTTTTAAAATGACATAAAACACACTTCTTTCACCTTCAGCCAATCCTCCACACTCCATGTGGTAAAATGACCTATGGAAACATCAATATGCTCACAGGTTTTTGCCCTAGTGACCTTACTTACTGTGTAGGAACAAAATGGGGAGGGGAAAGGAAAATGTATGAAAGAAAAGATTAACCTGACCCTCTCTTACTCTGCAGCACTTGGTCGAGGAAATGGGTTTGTACTGACATAAATGAGTATTCCCTTTTTTAAAAATTTGAAAGCAGACTAGAATAATGAAAAGAGGTCCAGATGCTTGGAGTTTAGCATAAGAGTGAGCATGACAAGTCTACCTGTGAACTAGATTCAATGCTCAAGTCATATGTTTAGATACAGCAAGGCCTATTTTTCCCAATACACTGCTGAATAAATAAAAACAACCAATCACTATTTTCACCAGGACTCCTGGTCCAGGAGTGATATAAATTACTAAGAAGAAAATTCTAAATCTGTTTCCAGTTCTTTTCTATTTTATACCAATAAAACGGTGTTTGCCTTAGCAACAGAATACATCAAATTCCAAAGCAGTATAGATATGAAAGAAAGTGATCTAAATTTAACTCTGCTGAGCCTTTAAAGCAGAGGTGTAGCAATATTTTTGTGCTTCTCTTAAACCAGCAGCTGTTCTTGCCTGTCATATACTAGTCTAGAAGCCTCACAACTCTCAAGTCTGGAAATACAGAATACATTTTAATCAGAGTGTGGGGAATTCCCACGTATATTGTTTTTCAATTTTAGCTCTTGATATAGTAGTTTAGTTTGTTTGAAACTGATAAAACAGTTAAGTACAAACTTGGTTGAAAAAAGTTTAACATACTGGTCTAATGGACATACAAGGGGTATCCTCAACATTCCTTTGAGGAAGGCATGAAGATCCCCCATAACTATTTTAAAGAGCATGCCCCCGTAACATGGTCTTATCACCAGATTAAATTTGAGGCAGTTTAATTTTGTATTTAGCTACTGTGGTTTTAAAGTAATGTATTCAATTTTTAATATAAATTTTACAAAAAAAATTAAAAGAACATAAAAGTTAACATAAACTAATACAGAATAAAGGAAACAAAGAAAAAGAGAAAAAGACAAAAGTGCCAAAGATTTAAGAAAAAATAGAAAATTCTGATTTCCTTTGCAGCAAATATTTAACTCTTACTTTATAACAAAAAAGTTCATTTTTTCCCTAGTATACAATTTTTTTAAATCATCAAAATCGCAAGTTATGTGCATTTTTCTCTTTCATGAAAAGGTGTTTCATCTTTTGTGCATATAAGTAATCTTGCTAGTTACCATATATAAACCCAAGTCCCATGCTTCTGTTCACTAATTCCAAAAGTAAAGTCTCTGGTTTCAATTGTGCATTCGTCTTTAAAAATCTTCTGAATTAATGTATTTATTTGCATCCAAACTTTTTTTGGCCTTTTTTGCATATCCATCAGACCTGATAAAATGCCTTTTCATGTTCACATTTCCAGCAAAAAATTGAAATACTTTTATATATTCTAGACAATTTCTCTGGGGACAAATACAAACAGTACCTTATTTTATAAAAATTCTCTTTAAGGCTAGAACATAATGTATATTTTAATATTTGTAATTACATATTTTCCCAATGATCTATTTGTATATATTTTAGCCCATTTTATCATATTCTTGCACTTTTCTTCTATCTCATATTTCAACATATAATTTTACTTCAAACTCAGTCATGCGTTGTTGAAAACCATAAAATTTTAAACTTCTGATAATTGTACATAAGAAAATGAACGTTGGACTTACCTGAACGTTCATTCTATGTGCGCTGCGTGACAGTCCAAGGAATGGGTAATATTCTCCTTTGGTTGGCTGGAGACCGGGTTAAAATTTGCATATTCACGCCTTCTTCTCCCCTGTTGCTCCAGTTCATTAACGAGGAAGGCAATGAGTCAAAAGGAAAATACAATAGAAGAGGAACACCCAACATTGGGAACCAAGACAGGCAAAAACAGCCCCAAAAACCAAAGCAACAACAACAAGGGAGGGATTGGACTGTCACGCAGCGCACATAGAACGAACGTTCAGGTAAGTCCAACGTTCATTCTCCTGTGCGCTGCTTAGACAGTCCAAGGAATGGGATATACCCAAGTTAGGTATCCCTAGGGTGGGAAGACGCAGAAGTCGAGGAGATTCCCGCAGGTAAGATCTGTTGAAGGACCCGTCGACCGAACGAAGTGTCTGCGGAAGCGTATTTATCGATTTTATAGACAGTAATAAAAGGCATGGGCGAAGTCCAAGTAGCAGCCCGGCAGATATCAATAGAGAGGCCTGCGTGACCCAAGCGGCCGAAGTGGCAGCACTCCTGGTAGAGTGAGCAAGGACGCCAGGAGGGGGAACCCTGGACTGGTGGCTGTAGGCCAGAGAGATGCAAGCTTTGATCCAGCGAGCTATCGTGGAAGACGACACCTTCAGGCCCACGGAGGCGGGTTGGAAGGCCACGAACCGAGCATCCGAGCGCCGAAACGAGGAGGTCCTGGACACGTACGTACAAAGAGCCCGCTGAACGTCCAAACAGTGCCACTCACGTTCACGAGGATGTAGGGGGTGAGGGCAAAAATCCGGAAGAACCAGCTCCTGGGCATGATGGAATGGTGTGTTGACCTTTGGCAGGAAGGAGGGGTCCCGCCGAAGAATGACTCTGTCCTTGTGGAAAACACAGAGATCTATGCGGATAGACAAGGCCGCCAGCTCCGATACCCTGCGCGCGGAGGTGATCGCAACCAGGAAGGCCACCTTAATCGTGAGAAGACGGAAAGGGACCACTGTGAGGGGTTCGAAAGGAGCGGCGGTCAATGCCTGTAGAACCAACGATAAGTCCCAAGTCGGGTATCTGTGTACGGGGGGGGGCGAGGTTGGATGCCCCACGCAGAAAACTCTGGATTCGTGGATGCTGAGCGAGAGAAAGAGAAGAGTTGGAACGTAGAATGGTGGCGAGGGCGGCCACTTGACGGCGAAGCATGTTAGGAGTCAGACCACGGTTAAGGCCTGACTGAAGGAAGTCCAGGACCGATGGAAGGGATGTTAGTTTGGGGTCTATCTGCACCCTGGCGCACCATTGAGAAAAAATCTTCCACGTGGCGTCGTAAATGCAAACTGTGGATGGCCAGCGAGACGCTTGAATGGTGGAGATGACAGCCGATGAGAGGTTCTCACTCCTCAGAGTCTCCCGCTCAATCGCCACACGGCTAGGCGGAGCCAGTGAGGATCCGGAAATTGAACTGTCCCCTGGCTCAGGGAGTTGTCCAGCGGGAGAATCCAAGGGTCGGAGATCAACAGACTGCACAGGTCCGCGAACCAGGCCCCTTGCGGTCAGTACAGAGCGATGAGGATGAGCTCTGCCCTTTCGTGCAGGAGCTTCCGAACTACCGTCGATATCAGAAGCGTCGGGGGGAATGCGTAAAATAGATCCCGTGGCCATGGGCATTGCATGCCGTCCGTTCCTTCGGTTCCGACAGACCAGTAGCGAGAGAAGAACCTCGGGAGGTGTGTGTTGTGAGGCGTCGCAAACAGGTCCACCGAGGGAAGGCCCAGGCGGGAGGTGATCCTGCTGAAGAGGGAGGGGTGAAGACGTCACTCCGACGGGTCCACGGTGGTGCAGCTGAGCCAATCTGCAGGAGTGTTCATGGACCCGGAGATGTGCTCCGCCTTGAGCGAAAGGAGGTGATGCTCCGCCCAGGTCCCTAGGGCAAGCGACTTGAGAAGGAGGTCCTTGGACCGCGTGCCCCCTTGGCGGTTGACGTGGGCCTTTGCCATGACGTTGTCCTTAAGGAGCAGGACGTGGTGACCCTCTTAGATGTGATGAAAGTGGCGCAGGGCTAGATGTGCCGCCCTCCCTTCTAGCCAATTGATGTCGTGCTGGAGATCGACATGTGATCATTGTCCTTGGGCTATCTGATCCCGTACATGAGCCCCCCATCCGTGAAGGCTTGCGTCCGTGGTCAGGACCACTCTTGGAGCCTCGAAGAATGAACACCCTGTTTCCAACGCCTCGGAGGTCCACCAATGGAGGGAGTCGGCGACGGTGTTGGGAACCCGGATCCGTCTGCTGGAGTGTGCGATCCTCACCTTCTGGCTCGGCAACAGGAGCCACTGTAAGGGCCTTGAATGAAGACGGGCCCATGGGACGATGTTTAGGCACGATATCATCTTCCCTAGTAACCGGGACAGGAGCGCCAACGTTGTAAAGCGGGACGATTGAACCCTTTTTGCCATCTGTCATAGGCTGGCTAAGTGGTCCTGGGAGAGGAACACTTGGCCCGAGACAGTGTCTATCTTGACGCCGAGATGAGTGAGAACGGTGGAAAGTGTGAGATGACTCTTCTCCAAGTTGACGGAGAAGCCGTGTTCTCGAAGTGTCCGCATTGTGAGATCCAGGTCCTGAAGGGCTGAAGACTGGGACGACGACTGCAGAAGAATGTCGTCCAGGTAGCATTGTATGCGTACCGATCGTACTCGAAGGGACGCAGCCACGACAGCTAGGAGCTTGGTGAATGTCCGCGGGGCCGATGAGAGGACGAATGGAAGGGCTTTGTACTGATAGTGGAGCCCGTTGAAGTGGAAACGAAAAAATCTGCGGTGGGAGGGCCGAATCAGGACATGGAGGTACGCCTCCTGCAAATCTATGGAGGTGAGCAGGTCCCCCCGTCGGATGCAAGCCAATATGGTGTGCAATGACTGCATTTTGAAGCGACGGTAGCGCACGTGGGTGTTGAGATGTTTCAAGTCCAGAATGGCCCTGTTGCCCCCGGATTTCTTCGGCACGAGAAAAAGGATCAAATAGAAGCTGAGACCTTGTTGGCCAGGTAGAACCAGTTCGATGGCCCTGATGTCCAGGACATGACGTATTTCGGCAAACATTAGAGACCTCTTCTCGTGGGAGTGTGGAACCGGACAGCGGATGAACCTGGTCGGGGGAGGGGAGGAGAACTCCACCGTAAGTCCCAGGGTCACCGTTTGTAGGACCAAAGGATCGGAGGTGGTGAAGCTCCAATGGCTGGCGAAGGTCCCCAAAAGGCCCCAAATAGGGAAAGGCGCGGACTGGTCATTTCCCGCGACGATAGGGTCGGAATCCGCCCCTGCGAAAGGGCTGCCTGCCCTGTTGTCATGAACAATCCCAAAAGGAAGGCCGGTCGTATTGACGGTCCTGAGGCGGAAATGACTGCCTGTGTGCGGGGAATAACGGAGGGCCGGAGTCGTACTGGCGATGAGAGGGCCTGCGATAAGTATAAGGGATCCGCCGATCTGATCTGCGATACAGGCTGGGAAGGTACTTCCTGTGATTGCGATCCTCCGCTAGTAATGGGTCCAAGGATTCGCCGAACAGTCGTTCCCCTTTATACGGGTTAAAAGCAAGCCTCCGTTTAGTTTTGGAATCTGCCTGCCAGTTCTTCAACCACAGCAGGCGACGAGAGGCGGTGTTTGAGGCCAGGGCCGCGAATTTTGCCGAGTTCAGGGTGGCATCAGCGGTATACTCAGCGGCCACAATAATCTTGGTGATATCCTGCTGGAGCCTTGTGTCCCCAGGTGGGAGGGCGGATTGAAGTTGGCGAAGCCAGATCAGTGATGTGCGGGTGAAAAATGAAGCTGCCGTTGAGGATCGAATGGCCCAGGCCGTAGCGTGGTGAGTTTTCCTGGCTGTGAATTCGGTCCTCTTGTCCTCGGGCTTAAGACCGTTGGTGGTATCCACAGGCAACACATGCGGTGATGACAAGGACAAGATAGGAGCATCTACAGTCGGTAAAGATAGAAGCTTCTCAAGGGAGTCTTCGATGGTATACAGTTTCTTATCAAGGCCGCTGGGAGCAGCGACCGCGCCAGGTAGATGCCACTGTCTCTGCACCAAGTCAATAAATAAATTCGGCGCCGGTACCACCTCCTTCTCTGTGACCGGTTCGGTAAAGAGCAAGGGGTAAGGGTGTAATGGAGCCTTAGCACCCTCAGATTTTCCAGAAATAACGCCCAGGTTGGCCGTGGCCTTGGCCTTGGCCAGAAGGGTGTTGAAGTATTCGTGACGAAACAGATTGGTGGATGTTGGCTATCAGGAATAGGTTCTTCGTCCTCAGACAAGTTATATTCCATGTGTTCGTCGTCCAGTAGGAGCGACCTGCCACTGCGATGCGAGAGGGAGAGCCGGTCAGAACCGGATTCAGAAGCGGCCTCGAAGGGATCAGCTGGAGGTATCCTGGAAGACAGTGGAACCCCGTGCAGAGCCAGACCAAATCCTCTTTTGTCCAGGGCCTCATCAATCCCATGGGAGATGGAGGTGGCGATTAAATTGCACATTTCCTTGGAGAGCAGGGACGCCTGGGATAGCTCAGGGTGAAGCCCTGCAGCAGTGGGCGTGGTTCTGCTTGTATTGGAGCAGGAACCCTGGAGGCAGAGGTGGGAGGCAGGGATGACGCCTCCTCCATGGGAGTAGGAGATCAGGCGGGGTTGGTGCTTATGCTGAGGTGACAGTGTCCCCAGGCATGGCGGTCTCAATACTTGGAACCCTGGGAGGATCAGTGGTATCCAAGGCCTGTGCCAACTTGTGCGCCCTAGAGTATTGTTTCTCAAGGGCCCTGTGCCTTCTCTTGGCTTCCTTGTCCCCCGATGAAGATTTGGGTTTGGCAGAGGAGGATCTAGGAGGAAGTCGAGTGGACCTGGAGGTGGGGATCCCTGAAGCCTGTGGCAGGGCCGCAGAGTGCGAAGCAGAATCCTCCATGGTGAGGAAAGAGCGAGAAAATGGGCCAATGGAAATTATATATATATATATATTTATATGGTAGCTGCAAGCTGACGAAACAGCTTGCTAATCGCAAATTATAATACCAGACGCAAGAAGGTGTGATTCGTTTATAGACAAGGGCCTTAAGCCGACGGAACGGCTTGTCTAAAAAATAAGGGCCTGCACCGGTACAAATAATTTGGCGCCAAACTATGAAGGGCCAATGAAAGATTGAGGCGCAGTAAAAAATGGCTGCCGGGCCGACGAAACGGCTCGTCTCCACTGCTTCAATTAGTAGCCAGAGAGAATCGATTAAAAGAATTCATGGATCCGCGGCGGTAGCCGCGGCCTCCAGAATAACCGGCCACACGGGCAGCGCCGACAGTGCAAAGCCGGCACCACGGCTTTTCCCCGCGCTTCCTGAGGCGCTCCGCAAAGTTTAACCGCAAAGCCGGCACCACGGCTGTTCGCGCACTTTCTGAGGCGCTCTGAATGCTTGCAAAAAAATAGCGAAAGTGAGCGACCTCGCCCCAGCACCTCCGCCGAGCAAGGCTGATGGCACAGCCCGCCAAGTACGAAAGGGAATTAACTCACAGTTCAGGAGCTCGCAGCAGACAAATGAGAGTAAAGCCAGGCAAGTTGAAGTAGGATAAAATAAATTAACGTAGACTTGCGATCCTGTTTCCCCCCTCCCCGGCCGGGGAGAGCGATCCTGTTAAGGGGATAGCCCTATCAGCCGATGAGCTAATTAACAAAACGAACCAGCATGGTATAAATAATAATAAACAAGGAAAAGCTGTAGAAGGATCAGAGGTATAAAATAAAATTTCTTTATTTATAAAGAAATAAATAAACCTCAGGTTAAACGTTCAAACAGGAAAAGCTGAAGAGCTAAGTAAAATACTTGTCTTCTTGCCAGACCGAGTTAATGAACTAGAGCAACAGGGGAGAAGAAGTCGTGGACATGCAAATTTTAACCCGGTCTCCAGCCAACCGAAGGAGAATATTACCCATTCCTTGGACTGTCTAAGCAGCGCACAGGAGAACCATTGACAAGTATGTCTTCCTGTTACTAAATTTTTTTTTTTTTTTTTTACAA